>ML782353.1:153210-163694 GCA_009831015.1 Picea engelmannii | reverse complement strand
ATTCTCAGATGATCTCCATCGCAACCTGGGAAAAACAAATAATAGAGTAAAATCCCAACCCAAGGTATTCGTCCCAATCTTGATGTGGTACGAATCTAGCCATGTGAATAGATGATTTGATGTCGAATATGGTAGAAACCACTTGATTACTAGTCATTGAGATAAACTGTTAACAAGTGAAAGGGAAATAACCAATGATGTCAATGACTCCCAAGGTACCCTAGTACATTCCAATGAATGTGAATAAATGAGCTGAGGTCGAACATTCGTGGAATCATCCGATCATAGGTTAATGATGTAAACATGTTGTCGTAAGCAAGGAGGCCTGACATTGATGGATGAAAGTCCCAAGGTACTAATTGGTTTCTAAGTTTAATTCCTCGATAATGTGTTGAAGTTGACAGGAAAGACTCGTCGAAGGAGGGCCTTGATGTATCCCCCATCATCGACACAAAATTGACACAGGAAAGTGATGTAATATGGTGAATCGAATGAGTATGGACTGACATAGGAAATGGAAACTGGCAATACTTCAGATGGATGGTTTGAAGTGAAACTTCCCTTGAACATGATGAGGCATGACAACTGACTTGGAAGCATTGGATCGACAAGTACCAAGAATGTAATGTGACGACAATGCAGGGAGGACATCACTGGATTGTATGGACCGTTCAGGGAAGGCGGATGGTCGACCATTAGATGAGGGTCAATGAATGAAAGCTGTTCGATCATTACTACATTTCCATTGTGAGGGAAACATATCACTCGGAAGAGAGTGGACAAAAAATATCTCATAACGTAGACATAGTCTCACCCGAGGAGAAGGTTAAAATCTAAGGGGTCGTGAACTACCATCACATCGATGTAGACCTTTTTTCCTCCCAAAGTAATCAGAAACTAAGGAAGGATCCCTGAAGGTTGACTAACTCTTTTGTCAAAGGTCAACAAATTCTGAGTCACGGGCACAAGCTGTGGGGAACCAAAAGCTTGCCAAGAATTCACGGATAAGATGCTAACAAAATCACCTTCATCTATTATAGTGTTAGTAATATTCCTATAAAAAACTTGCACGGTGATTTAAAAAGGTATGTAAGAAGGAAGACGAGGTTCTGTCAAATGATTCCAATCAATAGAAATCCTCTAATTGATTGAAGGGGGTGCCATCAGGATGGGCAGAGTGCCCCCTTGTCCGGGTGAATAAGTATTAATGAGGTAGACCTGAGCGACATCCTCACACTTTGAATGAGGAGGGGGATCGACCGATGATGGACTTGAAGCGACCACTTTTGCACTCTTCATATGAAGAGTGGGGTTGATTGATGACATAACTGGATCGACCACTTGGGATGCACTTTTCATATGACTAGTGGGGTTGACTGATGATGGAACTAGATCAACCACTTTGGATGCACTCCTTAAGGGAGGGGTGGGATCGATCGACAATGGAGCTGGATCGACCGCTTTGGGTTTACTCTTTAGATGAAGAGTGGGGTTGATAGATGACAGAATTAGATCAACCACTTTAGTTGCACTCTTTGGAGGAAGAGTGGGATTGATCAATGATGGAACTAAATCGATCGCTTTGGGTTAAATATTTAGATGAAGAGTGGGGTTGATCGATGATGGAACTGGATCAACCACTTGGGTTATTGGTTCAACTGAGGATGTGACTAGATTAACCACCTGATCAACCAGATTAACCAAGGATGGAACCAGATTGACCAGTCCATCAAATAACAACGAGTTGGGAGGGGTATCACGATGACCAGTTGGAATTTGAAGCTTTTCCAACATATAATAAGCCTCATCCATGTGAGGGAAAAGGTGAGAGTGATGATCACCTTCACATAACCTACAAGGAACTTTCACGGTTCTATTCTTCTTACCTTCCTTAACATCACTAGTTGACGAGGTGACACTAGCATGTCCAATAGAGGCTGACGACATGGAAGACCACATTTCTAATACCTTGGGGAGGGAAACCCCTCAGAAAGTGGTTACCCTTACAAATCCTACAAGGGAAATTGGGTTTAAGATTCTTCGTTTTAGACTTGTCGACTTTATGAACACTCCCAATACGATTAACAATAGCTGGTTGCTCGGATCCAACATGACCTGATGTGGTTAGAGGTTTGGTCCCTTTCTGATTCTTCTTCTTCTTCTCTTTTTGTTTCTTCTTCTTCTTATCAACTTGGCTAATCGCTTTAGAGATTTCACTAGGTGAAGAAGGAAAAAGGGAAGGAGACCTGATGGGTGAAGAAGGAAAAAGGTCAACATGAGGTTGATTTGTGGGTGGTGTCCTTACATCCAAAGCATTAGGTGCATTCTAAACACTAGGAAAAGTTGCGATCACCGGAGTGGGAAACAACCAAACCGGTAACCCTATGGTGTGTTCTGGAAGACTCAGTGTGGCAATGCACGGAGGACCAACATTTCCAAAAGAAGGAAAGGTGAAAGGTTCCCAGAGAAAAGGGGTTCCTTCATTGGTATTCCGAGGAACTGATGCCATTGACACTAACTCAACCTAAGGTCCACTAGGGAAAACAAACAACACACGCTACATATCTAAGAAGCAAACAATCAAACAAACCTTCCCACATTGAAACCACTAGTTGGTGATGAAATCCAACATTGCGAGATCAATATAGGAAGGGGCTAGGATAGAGTGAGTGGATTAGTTACGTTGGTGACCTGCTTAACAGACTTTCACCTTGGTGAAAGTTCCCACATAGTTTTACCAGTGGTTTTACCCTCCAAGGAGCCCGAGCGAGTTTAAACAACGTCTAACCCAGGTACAATGAAGACTCCCCTTCACCATCACCTTATGTATTAACTATACAAATATAGGCCACTAAGGTTACCAACTCCCATTTAGCCTCCGGGCAGGTACATTCGACAGTTGAGATCGAACGTATGGGAAAGATAACTAGTCCAAAATCCTTCAAGAGAACTAAAGACAAGAGGAATGGTAACTCCTGAGGACCTCGAACGGATTTAGAATTCATGAAGCTCCAAGACCAAAAGAAAAAAACTGATTCTCAAAAAGAACCCCCAGTATACGATCTTTCCTCTATGTGGGTTAAGCTTCGATGGGGAAATATCCACTTCTCTCCCGCACATGACCTCATGTTTAACCCCTGTGTGAGAGGGGGATCTTGACTATGCTTATACATACAATTGGATTTACCACTCCCTAGCAAAAGATTCTATGTTTGTCTGATGGCTTTGGAAAGTTATCTTCACAACCTATTCCAAATCCCTACACTTTAAGCTAATGTAGGTTCTCTACCAGATAATATAAAAGTGTCTCATCAATTTTATAAGCGCTTTATTTTAGGACTGTTGTTTACTCAAGGGTGCGAAAGTGAAACTTATGATGTTTTAGACTCGACTCCAAAATAATGCAGAATAATGAGATGCAGATCTTTTTCTTCAATGAATCTTACATATGGGATGGAGAAAAGGTTCAACTTCCTTTAACAAAAACACTCAATTCCCACATGCATTATACCTATATACACTGCCCAAAATAAAGAATTCAACTATCTTCTTCGTTTGATTCTAATATATAAAGAAAGCAAATGTGAATCCTTTAACACTCCATTACTTTCAATCAAAATGAAAGAGTCAAATGCAGATTCAAAAGATACAAAGCAAAAAGGATTTCAAACAAAGAAACACTCACAAGCTAATGGGAACTGAAAGAAACAAGTATGATAACTCACTCAATCAAGGACTCGACAATCGATAAGAATTCAAGGAATACAATAAATTTCAAAGAAGAATCCAAAAAATGATAGGGAGAAAGAGAAATCACTCAAATCTCTTGACAAAACACGCAACAAGAAAAATCAAACCAAGATATATTGTGGTAACAATAAAGTCTCAAATCATTCAAAGAGGAAAGATTTTAAAATTAACTTAAGACCAACAAACTTTTGTAGACCTTTTCAATCAGTGAGATAACCAGAAACTTTTGCAATACCCAGATGAAACCAAGAATAAACAAGGCGAATCAATCTTGCAATTTGGAAAAGGTCGCAAGATCAAAAAATACAATGAAAAGAGTGATAAGAAGCCATATCCTCAAACTAAACAAAGTCACAAGCAAAAGTACATAATTTGGGAAAACTACCTCCAACAAAGCGCCGAGAAAAACATGGCAGATTCTCCTGGATTTGCTTAAATCAGGAGAGCAACACTCCCTAAAACAAAGAGACATAGTTCTACAACGCTCCCTAAGATACCACTGATGAGCGTTGATCATATAACCAATGCACTGGTAGCCACTCTGGGGGAGTGCTAGTCTTGTATATTCTTGAAAATAAGCATAAAAAAGTAAAAATTCAGCAGATATTGGCTTGCGAACTATGACTACTTCTTGATGAAACAGAGGGAAGAGGGAAGGCTAAAAAAACAATCCAAACTAGGCAAAGGTTTAAACGATCCAAGGAAAGACAACTCATTGTCCTTCCCCAGTGGAGTCACCAATTTCTGTTAAAGAAATGTTCCCCTGCGGACAGGTGAAATTTCCCTTGGATTATAGACCCCTATACCAAGACATAAACACTACAAATGTGTTAGCACTCTGTAAATTTGTCTGGATGATAGACAAATGACAGAGGTAACTTTTTCAACCAACTTTAGAGCTGGGTACTAACCTGCTCAGCTCAGAGAGGGATCTCTCGTGTCACTTGGTGTTTCTTTGGAAATCAATGGCTAGATTTAGTTTGTTTTAAACTCAACATTTCCATGTTCTCCAACCATGCCTCGACGACTAAGTTTTCCGGGGCACCACAGAACTCGAGAAACTTCACCTTCTCGAGTTCTTTGTGTATGCTACTACTACCAGCTGGTGCACATTGTGAACCCTCATTGGGCACATAAGCTCTGCCTTCATCTTGATCCGGGTGGTTGATCAATGCCTCTAGCATCCTATGAAAGGATCTCATCATACCTACCACATCTCACACAACAACTTTCTCCTGCTCAGTAGTCTGCTCATCTCTTTGGGGTTAGACCCCTCTAGTGTGGACACTAACGGAGGTGTCTCACCTCTTCCACCAACACCATGACGTCTACTTTCGCTGCATCCTCTAACCATGATTGCCTGCATGGACAAATTTTCAAAATTAATTAGCGATTATTTTTTTTTATCATTTAATTAACATAGTGGAAGGCGTAACGGTCGAATGTCGCAGGGTTGAACCCACTTTGATACCATATGTAACGACCCCTTCATTACGACATCAATGTAAGTGAGTACAATAGTTGTAATTTTTTTTTAACAATATTTAGAATAAGTGGTATGTGATAATGAGATACATCAATAAACTACAAGCTATTTTCATATGCATCATTACACACCACGAATCAATGACAACATCACTATTACTATCAAATCAATCACATCACATAAGATATCAAAATGCCTACCTGACAACCTACCTTGCAAGGTTAGGACCTCCAAGGCACATAATCAACACTCAAGTCCTGGATTTGTCTAATTGATTTTGACCATTTAAAGTCTTTGGACTAGTGACTGTTATGAGGAACTTGTAGGTATCTACTCCCATAACCAACTCAATCGTGACACATCAAAATCATTCAGTGACCCAATATACTAGTACTAAATTCATCAATTCATCATAAATTTCACATTATAAGAACTACTCAATCATCTAGATCATCTCATTATAATGAAATATCACTCTTTTAGAGGAACATGACAATAATGAATACGATGGATGTAGCATAAGTTTTTATTTTATTTTTAAACTCAACGTCATTCTATGTCCTAATATGTAAATATCCCCATTTGATTTCTTTCCATCTATGCCTTGTATAAATTACTTCTTCCCCTTATGATTTTAATTATAAACCCAAGTTTTACTACAACCTTTTACACTAGATTTTAAACAACTCCAAATTACCATCCTTTTTATATCTCGTTCAAGACATCGAGTCCAGAATTGATATTCATTAGAATGCGCAAGCCAACGAGTGAGTCAAATACAAATTCTCTGCCCATCTCTTTTCACCACCTTTTCGACCTCGGACATGCTGCACATTTCTGAAAATGCTAATCTCATTTTGCCTTTAAACTCCCCGACTCCCTCTTTAGCCCTTCCACTTGATCCTCTCGTCCCGGGCTCCACCCTTTCATAAGATACAACGACTTCAGCTTTGCAGGTCTCACAAGCTTCACCTATCCCACAGACCTCCCAATCTCTACCAGATCCGGATCCTATCATAGAGGATGACACTTTTGACCCAAACTTTCTTGCCGGAGCCTCGGAACCTCCTCTCTCGGATACTCAACTGGACACATATATTCGAGATTTACCTTATGAACCCACCCTACCCTTTCAATCTCTCCCACTCCACAGTTTTCAGGGAAAAACACCTGTGATTAGATCCGATAGACCTTTTGATCGACCTACATCCTCTAGACCTACCACTTCATCAGCCCAAGACCCGACCTAGTCAAGAGGACTAGGACAGGAACTTTCTCCACTGAAAACACACAGTGCTCGAAAGAAGAAGATGTCTGAATCGTCAACAGCGGCATCTAAAACTCCGGTTTCGACACAAGGGGCGCTTAGAGGCCTTAAAGAAATGGCAAGAGGGAAGTCATGATCTTGCTGTCCATCAACATCAGAGGGGTCGGAGGACCTCTGAAACAAGCCTCCTTGAAAAGAATCATAGACCATACACAACCTTCTCTCATTTTTCTTCAAGAAACCCTTGTTGAAGCTTCTGTAGCTAGAGATTTCATGTATTCACTCCGTCCGAGTTGGCTCTCCTGTGCGGCTAGTTCAGTTGGCACATCGGGAGGTCTACTGGCCACTTGGGACCCGACCTATTTCAATCTCTCCTCAATGCTCAGCCCTGGAGGTATACTTCTCACAGGGACTAATCTGGAACTTAATAGACCTATAAACCTGCTTAATGTATATGGACCTTGCACTGGACGCAAGGATTTCTGGCAGAGACTAGATGATCTGGGACTGTTAGCGGCCGAGAACCTCATTCTTTCCGGGGATCTTAATCTTACTACTTGTAATTCTGAAATTTGGGGCGATTCGGCACAATCTGACCCACTTTCCAGCTATTTTCAACAGATTTTCTACAAAAACACGCTGATTGATTTAAAACCCACGGAAATTCTGCCGACTTGGAGGAATGGCAGACAAGGGAAAGCACACATCTCCAAGCGACTAGATCGTTTTTTGGTGGCATAAAACCTGCTCATTCCGTCTTATAACAGCCGTGCTTGGGTTCAGACTCCATTCTTATCAGATCATACTCCGATCTGTTTACAAATTGGAGATGGTCGCGGTGCAAAGGGCTACCCATTTAAGTTCAATCCACTATGGTTGAAAGATCCATCCTTCACGCATTTAGTTACTACTGTTTGGTCTGATACTTCTCTCGTCATTTCTGGAGATGCACAAGGTAACCTGTTCAGAAAACTCAGCAAATTAAAATTGCTATCTATTCAATGGCTTAAGGAAAAAAAACACAAAGATCAAGCCAGGTTCATCAGCATTGAATCTGAGCTGGATTATCTAACATCACTAAAACTACAGAAGCCGAGTTGCCTTGATTTAGACCACAGGATTCGAGTCCTTGAAGAGAAACATAAAACTCTGCTGCGTGAGGAGGAAGAAAGATGGAGATTAAAAAGTTGGATGCTGTGGCTGGCGGCTGGAGACAAGAATTCAACGTACTTTCACAAAGACGCTAGTGCCCGGAGAGCTAAAAAACACATTTGGGAAATCGAAGATGAATTTGGCAATCTTCATCATTCACTTTCAGAGATTAAAAAGGCGGCCCACTCTCATTTTAAATCATTTTATCAAGCTCCCCCAACACCAAATCTTGAAGCCCAGACAGCTATCGCTCGACTATTTCCTAATATGATCACTCCTGAAGAATCTACATTGTTACACTCTCCTTGTACAAAAGAAGAACTTCTCGAGACTTTAAAAACCTTTAAATCCGAGAAAAGCCCCGGACCAGATGGCTGGTCGGTCGAACTCTTCTTACATTTTTTCGATGTAATGGGCCAAGACATACTTGATGTTGTTGAGGATTCGAGAACAAGAGGGGTTGTCAGTTCTCATCTCAACAAAACCTTCGTGGTTCTGATTCCAAAAACAAATTTGCCCCGACATTTCACAGATTTCCGCCCCATATCTCTTTGTAATCTTTGTTATAAACTCATCTCTAAAATCATTGCTGTCAGAATCCGACCTTATCTCTCGAGGGCACTCTCCGAAGAACAGCTCGGCTTCCTCAAAGGCAGACAGATTCTGGATGCGGTTGGTGTGGCACAGGAATGTATTCATACCATCAAGACTAAAAAGCAACAAGCCACCCTCTTGAAGCTGGACCTTAAAAAGGCATTTGATTGTATAAATTGGGATTTTCTTCACCTTATTCTAATCCAGTGCGGTTTCGGTTCTTCTTTTACAAACTGGATTATGGCCTGTATCTCCTCGACATCCTTGGCCATTTTAATTAATGGAGAAGCTACAAAGTCCTTCAGTTGAGAGAGAGGACTCAGACAGGGTTGCTCTCTTTCCCCTCTTCTCTTCATTTTGTCCCTGGAAGGCCTCAACATCCTATTAAAGAACAAACAAGCGGAGGGCCTCTTGAAAGGCGTTAAAGTGGCAGGCCTGACCCACATTCTCCATATCCTTTTTGCCGATGATGTTCTAATCTTAACATCTGCTAATTTAGATGAATGGATTATTATACATTCGATTCTCTCATCCTTTTGTGCTGTTACAGGTCTTCAAGTTAATACCACCAAATCCAACTTCATTTTTTCAAAGGTGCCGAACTCTATAAAACTCGCCTTAAGGGATCTATTTGGCATCGGCTGCAAAGAAATAGAGGAGGGCTTTCATTACTTAGGCTTTTTCATAAAAGCCTCCAGATACACTTCAAAAGATTGGACTTGGCTAGTGGACAGTTTCAAAGCTAGAATTCTCAACTGGAAGCACAGATTTCTTTCAATGGGAGGAAGATTCATCCTGATCAAAGCGGTGCTGGAAAGCCTCCCAGTGTACTGGATGGCTTTAGCACAATTCCCAGCCTCTATCTTGAAGTCGCTCCGACAACACATCTTCACCTTTCTTTGGACCGGCTGCAAAAAAACAAAAAGCTTCCACCTTTGCAAGTGGGAAGATCTCTCAAAACCAAAGTCATTGGGAGGCTGGGGCCTCAAACACCTGCCTAATTTTCAAAAGGCTCTTACATCCAACATCTTCTGGAGGATTTTAACCAAACCTGGACTTTGGAGCTCTGTAATCAGAGCTAAATATTTACACCATCTTCCAGTCCATTTCTGGATCAGATTTGCGGAGGCACAACCAGCTAGCGGCTCTCTCACGTGGAAAAAACTGTCTGCCACTCTTCCTATAATTTTAAGATGGATGGCGTGGGATCCAGGAGACGGTCGCCTGATAGAAGTGGGTCGGGATTGTATTTTGGATCTCGGCAACAAGGCACGTCTCTCCACCTCTCTACAAACGCATCTGCACAGCAAAAACTTTGTTTACTTAAATCAATTTTTCAATTATTCCCTCGCAGGTACCCACGGTGGCTCATGGTTGAGCGGATCGGACCTACACTTAAATCTGGCACATTCGACTGAATGGGATACCCTCGTTCATCACCTCAAAGCAACAGGCATTTATCTGAAGGAACAGACAGACTCTCTTCTCTGGATGGGGGGCGATAGATCAGGCAGACTTTCAGCAAAAAATGTATATAATGCTCTGGCAGCCATTTCTTGGAGCTCAACAACAGTTTCCTGGAGACAAAGGATTTGGAAGGCTTCGTGCCCCTTAAAATGCAAATTGTTCACTTGGCTCATGCTGGAAAACAAATTACTCTTCTGGAACAAATTGCAGGCTCGTGGCTGGGAGGGCCCAAGCCGTTGCTCACTTTGTGCACAAGCCATTGAATCTTCGATCCATGTTTTTGTACTCTGCCCTTTTACTCGTGCGCTTTGGACAACAACTTCAATGATTTTAAAAATTCCAAATCTATGGAGTGGCACCACTATTCATTCCTGCTTTCAACACTGGTTACACAATTCCAATACTCTTCCATTGCTGCCAATATACATTTGCTGGTTCGTTTGGCTGGCCAGAAACAACGCCATCTTCAACGACAAAAAGCCTTCTATTCCTCATATCAGCTCTTTAATTCTGTCTGAAGCAAACATTCTGAATAGAAATTTATCAGTCAAACCAGTTGTTAGGCGGCCCCTTCATATTCCTTTGGACAGGGCGGTGGCCTGGTTTGACGGGGCCTCTCAACTGCGAGGTGCGCTATGCGGTGCAGGGGGTAAAATAATGTTAAATTCCCATTCAAGTATTATCTGGACTCTGAATTGCAGCCAAGGATCCAATACCAAGGCGGAGCTCATCGGGGTTTGGACCTCTCTCTACTTGGCTAGTCGCCAC
>ML782353.1:140275-152081 GCA_009831015.1 Picea engelmannii | reverse complement strand
TATATATATATATATATATATAATTCAACTATGTAAATACTTCCATGATTAGTGTCTCGAAAACTATTCGAATGAATGTAAAAATTTATATACCCTATTATTTTTCATACATTTTTAATTATACAGTACAACGAAAAATATTGTAACCAATTAATGAAAATTTGTGGATGATCTTCAACTGAGTTCTTGAGCAATACTCTGATTCTCTCCTGATAATCCAATAACTTCACTGGTACCTCCCAACCAACTGTAGGGGTACTCTTCTTCCCCCTTAGCCCCCCTGCCAAAAAGGGGCCACACACAAGAAACCAATAAACAATAGCTCCAAGGCTTGCCTCACAAGGTAGAGCTTCCACTCTTTCTACAAGCTTGGTATCCCAACTCTCACAAGTAAAACTCAATCAAAACAATTTTGGTAGCATAACCTTACCAAGAATAAGTCAGCCCCATTTTCCTTCTATACCATTTGTTTTATAGAAATTTCCTCACTGACACATGTCCTCATGCACAAATAATTAAATTTTTAGATTAAATTTATTACGATTATTTACCCTAACACTTGTCACACTCTCCCCAAGTTTGCACAAGTAATTACTATTTTTATTTTATTTAAAAAGCCATTTTTCCCCACATTCCCCAATGTGTTCGTATTTTCTCTCTTAGTTGTCCCCTTTTTCCCCAAATTCTCATTTAATGAGTGTCTCCTAACTAGATCTTAGTTAGAGTTGGATTATGAGTCTTCTTCTAGTTAGACTTAGTGGTAGCTTGACTCTAGATACTATTTTATGTGTACACCTATTCTCTCATATTTTATTTCTTTCTATTTTTAAAAATCCTTTTTATTATTTTCATGCACACATGTGCATTTTATTCAACCTTAAAATTTTATTCCCCTTTTTCCTAGAGTTTGATTATTCTCCAATATTTTAACTTATGTCATAATTCATTTAGTCATTTAATTAAATTTAGACTTAGACTTAGGCTTAGACTTTTGTTGGGCTTTATAATTAATAATTTACAGTTTTAATTAATTATTTTATTCCAACAAGGTCTAATCATGTCAATGTTTTCTAGTATACTTAGATTTATTGACTCAAGTTTTTAATTACACGACGTTCCCTTCAAGACGCACTTCTGTGCTCCAAGGGTGCCACTTGCCTTTGACTGGTTTTGGAAGTTTTTCCAACCCTTGGAGTCAACACTCCACTCGGTCGACCTTGTGAGAGACTAAGGGCTTCTAAGGAATAAGGACTCTGCCTTATTGCGTGCCCCTTAGAATCTTTGTGAGCGACTGTTTTAGTTCACCCTCACAATATCATGGACCTCTCGAACTAGGTAATCATTAACCTACCATTTGGTCATGGAAGGAGTGCTAGTAGGTTGTGACAGAGATGTTGCCACACCTCTCCCTCAACGTTTGGTTTATGTGCATGACCCCTCTACTCCTTATGTGAGTTGGATTAGAAAGCATCATCAAGCCTGCATCCACTGACAAAAACACTATCAATAATCCATATACATAAATTATATTGTAATCAATCATATGTCACACGAGCGTAAAATGAATGCTCAATCAAAATACAAAAATGAATGCTCAATCAAAATACAATCCACCCCCTGACTCAATACAGAGTCCAAGGAAGTCCATTGATGCCATCAACATCCATAACCTGTCATGTGTCTTGCACACTCAAGAAAACTAGTCTATAGAATTTGCCAATACATATACATCAAAATATCTATAAGACACAATAAATCATCATCATCATCATATATAACCCATAATCGAAACACAATCATAATATACCATAATCGGATCACTTGCACAGAAGTGTCATCAAAGAATATGTCAATAAAAGTGTGTTCAATAGAGTGGGATGTTACATGATATGACTCATTAAGTACTTTTGTACACTAGTAGCTTCCTAAAACTCTAGTTCCATCGATGTTCTTTTAAAAATCATTAATCTTAACCTCCTTTGTGTAATAAACTTCCCTACGCATTGAAAATTCCTTAGGTAGAATCGCTATGTTGATTACTCCATATCTATCTATCTATCTAGAGAGAGAGAGAGAGAGAGAGAGAGAGAGAGAGAGAGAGAGAGCTATATTCATATATAATCAACTAAATGTTCTACATGTTGTACTCTATATATTGAGTTATTAAGTTGGATTGCTAAATATACGTATATAAGTAGATATGGATTACAAGTTTTATATTAATATATATCTTAATTAATGTCTCTACATTATTATGTGAATCTTTATATTAATTATTGTGTTTATATATCTAGTAATTCAAGTTCCGATTATCATTTTATGGAATTAGTAAAATGGAGAAAATGACAATAAATTGAACCTTACACCTACTCAAGAAAGGTAGAACGATGATATAAATTATTGAAATTAAATGTATGTCTTGAGAAGTTGACATAACAAGATAATGCGCAATATGCATAACCTTATTTAAGCAAATAAAGGATTGCACTTATGCTCCCAATGCATTGCTAGACATAATCTTGGATTTGGTGTGAAATCATAAAATCGTTAATAATGAGAAGGATTGTATTCTAGTGTGATTGTTTTAATCTAACTTTGATTAATGTTCTATCTCTTCTTCCAAAATTAAGTAATAACTAAATAAAACTTTATATATATACCTAGTTGCGTACATTGTAAGACACCTTGTTAATAATTTAAAGATAAAACTTCTAGTAAAAGCTTAATCCTTGTTTTACAAAATAGCAGTTGTTACTTGCGCAACTTACACAACAATTTAGGTAGTGTAAATACTCACCAATACTTTACACCAATTCGTCATTAAAAAAAATTCCCTTGTTAATGTATAAATATTTATTTTGAAAGTATTAAACCTTCTTGATTATATACTTGAGAGGTGTTACACTCTTCTTGAATGCATGTCATTATTCCTTGGACCACAGCACTTTGGTTATGTTGCTATGTGACTTGAACTTGGAAAATCTATAAAATTTGATTTTGGATGGAAGATTTGCTCAAGATGCTCATGGAATTGTTTGAAATGCTTGTGGAAACAAAGAAGCCTGCAAATAAAAAAAATGGGAAGAATCTTGGTGTAAAAAGCAAAGAGAGGAAACAAAACAGTGTTTCTTAACATGTTGGTTCCTTCAAAAAGTATAGAGTTGATTTTCAAGAGACGAATTGTCTGATGTTTGAAGACGTGCCCATGATCTACGAGTAAAAGACTAGCTTTGGTATGGTTGTTGATTGTTGTTTTTACATTAAATATGAGTTGCAAAAAAACGTTGGTTATTGATATTTTTGAGAGAAATTGTAAGGAAACTACATGGCAACTACAAATATTGGACCAGTTTGTTCATGAAACATGTTGATTTATTCCTTAAGCATACAATTGGTCGAGTTTCTAAAAACATGATATTTTGGCGTGAAGTTAGGTGCATGCAATGGGTGACACCATTATTCAAAATCTAAACCATATGAGAAATATTTACTAAAATGAGGGGAAGTGAATACATATATTAATTTTGACACTTTACAAGATTGAGGAGTTTGTTGAAAAAGTAACTTTTAAATTGTTGAAAAGTTAAGTGCACATGTCATAATATAATTTAAAGGTGCCAAATGACATTATGAAAAAGTGTCATAGTCATTTTAAAGGATGGTGGCTAGAGTGTATGGAGCTTATTTCATAAAGTCAGTTATATGTAAAAGATAGATTGTAAAATGTATATGGAATCAAATATGAAATAAATGACTATATGAAGGATAATAGTCTTATTATTATGAAAAATTATTGTCTGGAGTGTTAGATAATATTCAAAATAAAGGAGGGGGTTAAAACTATGTCTTCAAAGGAAAGATATCCCCTCCACATATGTAATGTACATCGGTTTCTATCCGACGAGATCGGTTCCTTGTCAACGTTAGTCGATTCCTAGTCAACAACATTTAGTTGATTTTGTAAAATTGTGGTTCTAGCCAAAGGGTGTCTTTATTTTTCCATTGAGTCGTTGAGTCAAGTCATGATCATGCAAAGTTGTAGTCAAGTCCTCCTTCATGTAATATCAGATGTAGACTCCATATATTCTCAGATACTAGAAAATCATAAATAAGTACATCTAAATTTGATGAGAAACAGAGCAAAGAAGTAAATCACTGAAAGATTAAGCATTGATGATGAACATTGACCATAAAATTTTTGTGGGGATTGAAAGTATTAAAGAAAAATACATCATGCATCAGATCACACACACACACACACACACACACACACACACACACAAGAGATCAAAAGACAATATGACGACACAATAAATACTGAACTGATTGAGCCCCATATTAAAGTTGCAAAAACGTTCTTGAGTTGTGACCTCATAAACCATAAATAAGAAAAATGGTAGGTTGAACAAAGCATGGTGTTCCATCATAGGGTGTGTGCAGGGGAAAGATGAGCACAATTCGGGCCAAGCACCACTCCAAAGGCATGATGTTGTAACAAGAGAGTCAAGAGGACCATTATTGGGCGGGGTAGCTGAGTGCTAGAGACTCACTAAATGAACATGAATTTACCATATTGAAGATGAAGGCTAAAGAGTAACAAGTCATTAGTTATATGCGCACTTTCTTGGGACGATCAAGTATTTGAGTGTGGGGGAGTTGTTGGGATGACTTTTAGACCCTTGTAATATAAGCCATCATACATTATACTCTAGCATAATAATGTATGGATACATGTCATAAAGTATGTAAATGCACGTAGAGGATAAATGAAACCTAACAAAGGATTAGTTTGAGTGGGTACAACCTTTCCAACCACATATCTATTATATAAGTACTCATGAATATGGAATGAAAACTCGGATGGATATTCTTCCCACAAATCTCTCTATTCTTGAGTATGTGTGTGTCCCTATTATTCCTACTATAATGTAGCTGTCTTCTTAAATGCATGCCATTATTTCCTAGACTACAACAAGATCCAACTTGGTGAAGTACTTGGTATGCTACAATTGATCCAACAAGTCATGAATATTGAGTAGAGGGTATCTATTCTTGACGATGATATTATTTAAAGTTTGGTAGCTGATACAAAATATCCAACTCCCATCCTTCTTGGAAAATATGATGATAGGTGACCAAAAATTCGAGGTGCATGGTTGAGTTACTCCCTACTCAACTTGTTGTTGCAACTATTTCTTCTCTTCATCCACTTTTAGTATGGACTATCTATATAATCTTATGTTTGGCAATGGTGAGTTAGGGAACAACTATATCTCATTCGCCACTTCCCTCTTAGGTGACCCTTTAGGCTCTTGGAACACTTCTCTATCTGCCTATAACATATTAAGTAATTTTTTTTCTCTTTAGTAAATCCCTCTGTAGATTCCTTTACCTTTACTGATTCTTCTCCTTTCTAATTTTTTCTTAGGAAGAGTGATACACATTTTCTACTTGAGATAATTGTTTTCTTATATTAGTTATCACTTACAAGAGAGGTATTGAATTTACTTTTTTGTGCATTGATGATGAAGGAATTTCCATCTTTGATCAAGAAATATTGGTTTTCTCTCCTCGTGAAGATTGCATCCCTCATGTATATGGAGGAGATTCCAAACACTACACCACACATATCAAGTACCACATCTACTTCCACTTAATCAATGTGGTTTTCAATTATATAAAATTTGATTTTACATTGAAGGGAAGGGGAAGAAAAAAAGGGGTTCAAAAAATGGCTCCAACTGTGGGATGACAACCCCTTGCGGGTTGTCAAGAATCCAGAATCTCATGACCAGATGTTTTATCCTTTGGGAAATGGATTTGAAACAACAATGATGTACAAAATAAAAATAAAAAATTATCTACAAAGAAAGGAGAGTATCTCAAGCGAAGAAACTTTTCAAGTGTTTCTCGTTGACAGGCAACATCGACATCTTTCCCTTCATATCTTTCAACATGCATGAGTTGAAACCCATAATTTTATCAAAGAGGTAAGGCCCAATACATAGTACTTCAAACGTTGTATGCATTGACAAATTATCTTTCGCTTTGTTCCAGAGCAACACCAATTCTCCCTTTTCAAAATTATTGATTGTTGCACTTTGATCGAAATATTTTTTAACATTCTGCTGCCTATGTGATATTTTCTTCAAAGCCTCACTTCTTTCTTCTTCTAATATCAACAGTTGATTCAATCTCTTCTGCAAAAGGGGAGTATCTTTAGTGTCTTCAAGGTTGACTTCATAAGTCAAAGAATTCAATCCAAGGCTAATTGACATCTTCACTTCCTTTCCGTTAATCAACATGTAAGGAGACATCCTAGTGCTATCCTTTGCATCATTCCGCTTGCCCATACAATGTTTTTCAACTTCAAATGCTAATTTTTCTAATTTGAATCAATAGTCTTCTTCATGATTTGAATCAATGTCTTATTTGTAGACTCGGCAAGGCCATTTCCCTATGGATAATAATTCGATGATTGTCCCATCACAATACCACATTCTCCACAAATTTTTGTGAGCTTTGATCCAATGAAAATTGAGCCATTGTCTGTAATAAATTTCTCTGGAACACCAAATCTTAACAAGATATTATCCTTGAGGAATTTAATTAATTCGTCAGAATCAACCTTTTTCAATGTTGTTGCTTCCTTCTATTTCATGAAATAGTCTGTAGCAGTGATAATATACCTGTACCCCTTACTTGATTTTTGGTTTATTGGTCCAATGAAATCTAAGCCCCATTATATGAATGGTTTTTCTACTCATATGAGTTGCAAATGTTGATTAATTTGGTTGGTTGTCATTGATGTCAACCCTTGAAGAAAGTCCTTTAGCGAATTCTGGTAGCACAAAGGTTCGGGTAATGGACCCAACTTTGTTTGATGTAAAATGGTATGAGTTTTGATATATTTGTAGGTAAGACTATTCTAGATGGATATCACATGTCATTCCATTTCTGGTGGTATGTGGAACGTCACATAACTCCTCACGGTTTGAGAGTTATGGCCTTACTAAGTTGGAGGACCCTCATATGTTGGCTTGAAGTCCCAAAAGGTCAAAGAAGTCAAAGTGCTTGCAAAGAAGAAATTATTTAAATATTAAAGTGAAGTGACAAAGTCAAAGAGGATTATTTAAATAATAAATTGAAGTGACAAAGTCAAAGAGGATTATTTAAATAATAAAGTGAAGTGACAAAGTCAAAGAAGATTATTTAAATAATAAAGTGAAGTGACAAAGTCAAGGAGGATTATTTAAATAATAAAGTGAATTGACAAAGTCAAAGATGATTATTTAAATAATAAAGTAAATGGAGAACTTTCTAATTATGGAGAGTGGTTATAAGAAGGTTAACACTAAAATGAGGAAAATGGGTTAAGTAGTCAAGTGGCTATTGGATATATGGACAAGTGGAAAATTGGGCAAAGTTGGGCATAGGTGACTATGTGGACAAAGTGGTCTAGAAGATGCTTCTAAGGAAGCTACATGAAAGTATAAATAAGAGGCAAGGCTCTCTCATTTCAATCACACTTGAGCATATTGAATATCTACAGGTGACTGAGGTAACCAAATTATATCTAAGCCAAATTTCAAAGGGAAGGGAGTAAAGAAGGACGAAATTCAAGGGATGATAAATTATTTTGATGATTCTTTATAAGGTATGTTATTTACAGGTCATCTCACCATTTTCACAATAACCTTTTTTTCTAGAATGATTACGACCGTGAAATTGGGAGTCCATTGAGGAAACATATCCAAGTAGATGTTGTACAAATTTTATCTTGTGATTCATTGTATTTTTGGAGTTACACTTCGTGGAAAATAGGGTTTGTGGCTAGTCCTGAAACTAGTCTAAAACAAGTGTTTCGGGTAAACACATCATAAATTCTTCATAACATATCCAAATTCAGTAAGACTAAATGTGTTGATTAGGTTACAATATTTAGTATTTTGTGTACAATTTTTAGATCCATACAACAAATATTCTGTGCGGGGCACACTCTACAAGTTCACTCTCTAGAATAATCCACAATTCAACAAGGTATGCCATTTTTTCTATAACTCCTTTTCTGAGAGGTTCCAAGTAGTGAAGTCTGGAGGAATTGCACAAAATACACTGAATAACATTGTGTACCATTTTCAAATCATTATTTAGTACAAGTACATATTTATGATTATTGCAAGTTAAGGTTTTTGACTAATCCAAAATTAGTCATGTGAGACTAAAGTAAAGTTTGATGAAAATGCTAGTCTCTTGCTATTAAGGTTAAGGAAGGTTTGCAGGTATGTGATCATATACACCAGTTCTATTACAGAGTTACACATCATATTTAAATAATGAAATTGATGAGGGATTTTGGTTGAGGTTGAGGTATAGGTTGGTGCATGGTTGATGCATGTGTTTATGGTAAAGGTTAATTACAGGTTGAGGTACAGGTTGATGCATGGTTCAGGTTATTGGTACAAGTTGTTTGGCGCAAGTTGATTGGTACAGGTTTACAATAGTATATCTCACAGTGATAGTGTGAAAATGGTTCCATCATTCTACTTATACGTCAGGGCGGTTGGACAGGGCAATGACAGGTGTTTGTAGCCACCTTTCGGTTGTAGCCGAAGAACATAGGGGGTTGTAGTCTCCTTATGGTTGTAGCTAGAAAATTGGGTAGTTGGAGCTTCCCTTAGGTTGTAGCCCGAGAAACTAGGGGGTTGGAGCCTCCTTCTAGTTGTATCCGGAAAACAAAGGAAGTTGGTGCTTCCAATGAATGTAATTCTTCAAGACATATAAGAAAAATCATTCTGTGGTTTTCTCTCGCTTTGGGTTTCCATGTAAAAACACTGGTGTACTGTGTATTTTTATGACTGTTCATTTGTTCATTGTTTATTTAGTCTAAAAATATTGGATGATAATGGTACATTGATATAACACTTGCATTATATGGTTAAAAAGGATTAGATTTCTCTATTAGTGATTCACCCCCCCTCTCAGTAATCCAATAGCAAAGGCATCATAGATCTCTTCATATTTCCTGAGAATTGTTGACAGGGAAAGCATATTCTCACCATCACATATTGTTGGCTATGTGTTATATTCTTTGCACGACTATCTCTAGTGTCTGCTACATTGCGCCAGGCATGTGGGGGTTAAAGGGCAGTGCCCTTGAGAAAAATATTTTTCCTCGGGAAACATGTCGCATTTTTCCTCATTTTTCATGTCACCTCAATTTTCGTGTCCATTGTTGGGTGCCTTTTCAGCGCATGTTTTTTTTGTCGATGGTTTTCTATTTTCGGTTAAGGAATTAGGGTTGTTGACTAATCCAAGTCATTGGGTTAGGGTTTTGGATGTCGATGGCTCCTATATGTATATTTTATTGTAAAAAATGTATCACTATGAATGAATATAGAATATGTTGGTTTTCCTGGTTTGAATTTCCAGAGGAAAAATATCTGTGTAATGTGTGTATTTTCCATTGTATATTTTTTGTTCTTT
Source organism: Picea engelmannii (assembly GCA_009831015.1). Lineage (NCBI taxonomy): Eukaryota > Viridiplantae > Streptophyta > Pinopsida > Pinales > Pinaceae > Picea > Picea engelmannii. The sequence continues at coordinate 142,595 of ML782353.1, read as the reverse complement.
TATTGAAAATTTATTTGCAGTAAAACATTGTAGAAGGTTAAAATCTACATTTGGTATCAGAGATTTGTTGGCTTCAGGGGGACACCTTTGTGGTTAAGGTTTTGGCTCCTTGTTATAGTGGGAGATCTGTGGTATTGGTTTTTTAGGTGAAAATAAATGGCAAGCAACTTGAAAATGGAGATCGAGAAGTTTAATGGGAAAATTTTTGAGTTGTGGAAGCTCGAGATGGAATATTTGTTGGTGGACAGAGATAAGTGGATCATGGTGGATATAGGTACTGCACCTACAAGAACTTCAACAGATGACTGGAAAATGTTGGATCAAAAGGCAAAGAGCACAATCTGATTGTTTCTCTGAGATTCAGTATTACTGAATGTGTCAGAAGAAGCTACAACCAAATATTTATGGGATAAGTTGGGGAATTTGTATCAGTCTAAGTCCCTAGTGAATAAACTATTATTGGGAAAGAAGTTGTATAAAATGAGGATGAGAGAAGGAGACTCGGTGGCATATCATTTGAACGCCTTCAATACTCTGGTAAGTCAGTTAGTATATATTGAGATTAAAATTTTATATGAATATAAGTGTACCATTTTACTGTGCTCTTTACCAGACTCGTGGGATAGTATGGTTGTGGCCATAGGTAGTAATACAACTTCCTTGAAGTTTGATGAAGTGGTCTCATCCTTCTTGTCGGAGGAGATGAGATGGAAGAACATGGAAGGACAGAGCATAGATGCATTATTTGCAAGAGGATGCTCCCAGGAAAGAAATATATGTAAGTCCTCAAGTGGGATATCTAAGTCTAAAGGAATATTTAAGTCTCCCATAAATTTTTTAAAGGTATGTTGGAGATGTGGAAAAGAAGGGCACTACAAGAAGCAATGTAGATCCACAGTTGAGAAAAATAAGGGATCGAAAGAATCTCTTTATACAGAAGAAAATACCCCCAAGGAAGAAGGAGGGGATGTGTACTTGGATTCTTCAAGCACACATGTAGATCATGAGGTATGGTTGGTTGACTTGGGTGCATCCTTTCATATGACTCCCCACAGGGAGTGGTTCTGTGAATATGAAAGGTATGATGGAGGTAATGTTTTCCTAGGTGATGAATCGAAAACCAAAATCATAGGTAGAGGAAAAGTCAAGTTAAGGATCATATATGGGAGGATTAGAAAACTACCTAGTGTTCTGCACATTCCATGATTAGCCAAAAATTTGATTTCTATAAGAAAAATGGACGATGCAGGGGTAAAAACAAAATTTAAAATGAAACATGCATGATGGTTCGAGGAGCAATGGTGTTTCTGAAGGGAATTATATTTGGAGCCCTATATAAGATGCAAGGAAGCACTATTAGTGATGGGTGTAATAGTTCTGTTGTTCTTGATACTGGAGTTGAAGAAGAAATAACTCCTATAGTCTCTGGAAAGAAGGCTATGTTGTGGCATCAAATATTGGGGCATATTGAAGAGAAGGGTCTTCAAATACTACACGGTAAAGGTATGGTTGAAGGTATGTCTAACTTCTCTCTAGATTTTTATTTTTTTGAACATTGTGTATATGGGAAGAAGAATCGAGTAAGATTCCCCTCTAGGGCAACGAGGGAAGAAGGAATTTTATAGCTAGTTTGCAGTGATGTGTTTGGACCTATGTCAGTTGTATCATTGGGAAAATATGTGTACTATGTCTCATTTATAGATGATGTCTTGAGGAATATTTTGATATATTTCCTCAAGAAGTAATATGAAGTCTTTGACATGTTTAAAGAGTTTAAGGCTCTTGTTGAGAATCAAACAAAGAAAAGAATTAAGGTGTTGAGGATAGATAATGGTGGAGACTCCTCCATAAACACCTCAGTATAATGGAGTTGTAGAAATAATGAATAGGACATTGATGGAAAAATAAATGTGCATGCTTAGTGGTGTCAGGTTAGGGAAAGAATTATGGGAAGAGACAATGGGTACTACATGTTGCCTAGTCAACAGATCACCCTCATAAGTGTTGGATGAAAAGACTCTACAAGAGGTATGGACTGGTAAGAAACCTTCTCTCGCACATCTCGAGGTATTTGGTTCTGAGGCCTATGTTCATGTTCCAAAGGAAAACGTGAGTGAGTTAGATAAGAAGGTTGATGTTAAGAACCAAACATCAATATAGCATAGAAAAACCTCAGGAAAAGTACTCAATGCCTTGAAAGAGAGATAATTTCAGATAATAAGCCTCTTCGAGGGGGAAACCTCCTTTTACCCCACTTAAATGTTCAAGTACAAGATGATTCAAAATGAAAATGTCTCCTTGGTATATATAGGAGACTAGG
>ML782353.1:108889-128396 GCA_009831015.1 Picea engelmannii | reverse complement strand
GAGGCTTTGGAAGGTGGAGGGGGCATTACACAAGCCAAAGGGCATGACCAAAAACTCATAGTGGCCCTCATGAGTTCTAAAGGTAGTCTTGGGAATATCTGCCTCTTTCATACGTATCTGGTGGTAGCCCGAACGAAGATCCATATTAGTGAAGAATTGGGCGCCACTCAATTCATCCAGGAGGTCATCAATAACAAGAATGGGGAATTTGTCTTTGATGGTAAGTTTGTTGAGGGCACAGAAGTTAGGACACATTCACCAAGAACCTTCTTTCTTCAGGACCATGACCATAGGAGATGAATAGGGGATCGTACTAGGGAAGATAATTCCTGCATTAAGGAGTTCCTGGACCATTTTATCAATTTCATTTTTTTGGGAAAAGGGGTGATGATACAAACATATATTGGGAGGAAGGCTTCCTGGTACAAGGGGAATGGAATGATCATGAACACCATGGGAAGGAGGGAGGCCTTGGGGAGTGGAAAAGACCAATTGATGTTTAGAAAGGATGGCTTGGAGGTCTTGCGGTACCAAGGGTGTCTCTGTTGCTTGTATGGCATGGAGTTGGGCGATAACCCCAGAATGACCCTTTTTGAGTAGATTTTCCATGCGATGTGAACTAATGATCTCAGGTGAACCGAAGGTGATGCCTTGGAACTTATATTGGTGGCCCTCCTAGTCAAATTGCATGGTTAAGTCTTTAAAATCCATGAGAATGGGACCCAAAGTCCTTAGCCAGTTTGCACCTAGCACAATGTCACAACCTCCCATATTGATAGCAAACATATGGGATTTCAGGTGGTAGTTTGGAGACACACATTTTCACAACGCCCTCCACATTTCATGGAACCACCATTGGCAATCATGATTTGGAAATTATTGACAGCATAGATGTAGCAATGAGTTTCTTGGGCAATGCGATGATGAATAAAATTATGGGTGCTACTACTATCAACCAGAATGATGACCTTCCGATGCTTGGTGTAACTGATTAGCTTGAGGGTTTGGGGAGCGGAGAAGCCAGTGAGAGCATTGAGGGAAGTGACAGGTTCTACTTTGGGAGGCTCTGAGGGAGGGGTTATGTTAGTGGATTCAGGTGATTCAGACATACATGGAGTTTCTTCATCTTATTCCGAAATCTCCTCAGAGATGGCCATAAAAATATTTTGTTCTTTACACTTGTGGCTCGAGAAATATTTGTCATCACAGTTATAACAAAGGCCTTTGAGTTGGCATTCAACCATTTCAACCCAGGTCAATTTTTGGATCTTTAGTGGAGCAGAGGGAGTAGTGGGATTTACTGGTTTAGGGAGAGGGATGAAGGAGGGTTTGTGGTTTTGAGAAGATACAACATGGTGTGCTTCTTTATCTCTTTTGGTATCCTCCACCCAACTTTCAGGCCGAGCCATGAGGACATGGGCTTGAATTTCATCCTTGAGGCCACTGATAAAACACTCTCAGAAAAAGGCATCAGACATGCCCTCTGTTCTAAAAGCCAGGCACTCAAAGACAACTATAAAGTTTTCCACTGTTCCTAATTGTTTCAGATTTTTCAAATGGCCCAAATGATTGGTGTCAGTGTCAAAGCATTCATAAATCTCTACCACAAATTGTGTCTAAGCAATATACCCTTGACAAGAATTTTTTCTCCATTGCCACCATTGCCAACATTCTTGATCTAGATGGAGAACACCATATCGGAGTTTGGCCAAGTCATGTGTAATGTTGTATAAAGAGAAATAATGTTCCATTTGGGTTACCCAACCAGTGGGGTCCGAGCCATCAAATTTGGTCACATCCACCAGTGGAAGGTGTAGGTCACATTGAAAGTGATGGTTCTGCAAGGTATGGGAATGAGAGAAATGGTCACCTTCAGTATGTGGGGGTGAGGAAGAGGAAGGGTTATTTGTAGGGATATGCAGTTTGGTGCAGAGTGTCAAAAAGAATGATTCAAGTTAGGTGGTGAGGTCTTGTTTGATTTCTCCCATTGAGGACTGCATGGTTGTATTGATGGCGACAACATTGGCACTGAGTTGTTTCACTTCTTGTTGGGTCTCAATGAGACCATATTGCAAGGTGTTGAAGCAAGCTTCCAATTCTTAGCTACGAGTATGGGCCATGAGGATGGGGGAACTGAAAAGGGGAGAGCATGGTAATTTTTTTTTTTTGAAAAAATGATATGGATGGATTTGATAAGGGTGAAGAGATGAGTCCAATGGAATAGGTCTGAAATAATGGTGAAAAAATTTCCAGACTTTTTTTTTTTTTTTCACGGAGTTATACTCTGGTCTAAAGAATACTGCAAATAGGAAATGCCCATATGCCTAACCAGAAAGAAATGTGTATTTACTTGGAAAGACGAACACAACTGCGTGACAATAGATCTTGTTCATTTTAATTTGTTTATGTTTCTATCCCCAAGGGTTAGGTATTCAAGGGTTCTACAGACAAGGGTTTTCCCTGTGCTATAGCTCTCTGATATATGTGCGGGGTCTAACAATAGTAATCGACCCAATATCTCAGGGCACTAACTAAGAAGGATAGATCATACCCTTAGCCATACTACCCGACTACCCAGGTACTAGAGAGTATCTTCCCGAGTGTTGTTCTCGGTGACACTATCGCAATTAGGTAGCCGATCGGTTTATCTAAAGAGGGCTTCAGGTAATCTAGTCTGATCCATACACAGGTGTTGTCTGATGCGCTACCACTCGAAGGGGTACCAACAGGGGTTACAAGGGTGGCCAATAGATGTGTGCTTAAGTACCACTTGTATTTCCTGCGTGTATGAATCCCTCAACTGCGGGTTTATGCGCGTAATGACAAATCTTTGTGGCTTAAATACGTCGGAATATGTCTCTACCCTGAAAAAAAATTTAACCCACACTTTCTGCCAAGGAAAGTGCTCTGATACCACTTGTAATATACCAGATATAAAATGTATGCAGAACAGAAATAAAATGTTAGTAATGGAAGAATAACAATAATATAACTTGAACATTCACCACAATAACACTGAAATGATATAAGAATAACAACAGAAATAACACTTTGAATCTGAAAGCAATGTTCACGAGCCTCTTCGAGGGGGCAACCTCCAGTTGAGCAGAGCTCTATTACAATAGTATTCAGGCTAGGGTTCTCATACCCTGGATTCCTATTTATACTAAAATAGCATCTAGAGGAAGATCCTTCTAGAAGCGGAAGCTTCTATTAGGTCTTCTTAAATCCGCCTTATTCTATTTTATTGAAAGGCCTTATTAATATTGACCTTTATTACATCCTAATATGTTGTTCTACCTATGTGCAGGTTAGGAGCCTAACAGAGAGCCAGTTAGAATGTTTGATGGGATATATTATTCCATCTTTCTTTAATTTCTCCAACTCGATCTTCACCAATGGTTTTAACTTGGGATTCATCATTCTTATTTTCTACTTAAATGTATTTTCTCCTTCTCTTAATGGAAAAATATGTTGAAATATTGATTTATGATAGGCTCTCAGGTCATCATAACTCCAAGAAAAAAAATTGAAATATTCCTAGAAAAGGGCGATATATTGATCAAGTTATTCATATGTACAATCAACTCCAAAATTTACATACTTCATGAAACTATCAGTTGCAATATTGAACTTTTTCCTTTCTTGTACTTTCCATACTGATACTTCTTTTTTATTAAGGTTGGTTTTCATTGATGTCAACCCTTGAAGAAAGTCTGGTAGCGAATTCTGGTAGCACAAAGGTTTGGGTAATGGACCCAAGGATGCTTCATGTATAATGGTATGAGTTTTAATATATTTGAAGTTAATACTATTCTATATGTATATTACATGTCATTTCATTTCCAGTGGTATGTGGAACGTCACATAACTCCTCACGGTTAGAGAGTTATGGCCATGAGAAGTTGGAGAACCCAGGTTTGGGTAATGGACCCAAGTTTTTTTGATGGATAATGGTAGGAGTTTTGATATATTTGCAGGTAAGACTATTCTATATGGATATTACATGTCATTCCATTTATGTTTGTATGTGGAAAGTCACATAACTCCTCACGGTTTGAGAGTTATGGCCTTACAAAGTTGGAGGACCCTCATATGTCATCTAGAAGCCCCAAAACGTCAAAGTAGTCAAAGTGGTTTAAGAGATTTTAGAAGGTAAATAATAAAGTGAAGTGATGAGTGTACTATAATTTAAAGTGAATACAAAAGAAATTATTTAAATAATAAATTTAATGGAGAAATTAGAAGTGGGTTAACCCTAAAATAAGGAAAGTGGGCAAAGTGACCTAGAAGATGCTTCTAAGGAAGCTACTTGGAGAGTATAAATAAGAGCCAACACTCTCTCATTTTACATAAAAATTGAGCAGATTGAATATATATAGGTGACTGGGGTAACCAAATGATATCTAAACATAATTTCAGAGGGAAGGTGAAGAAAATAAGGCCAGAATTCAAGGGAGGATAAATTCTTTTGAAAATGCATTATAAGGTATGTTATTTATAGGTGATCTCACCATTTTCGCAATAACATTTTTTATATAATGATTCAGACTGTGAAATTGATAGGATAGTGAGGAAACATATCCAAGTATATGTGGTAAAAAATTCAGCTTGTGGGTCGTTGTATTTGTGAAGTTACACTCAGTGGAAAATAGGGTTTGTGGCTAGTCCTGAAACTAGTCTAAAACATGTGTTTCGGGTAAAAATGTCATAACTTATTCATAACATATCCAAATTAAGTAAGACCAAATGTGTTGGTTATATTATAGTATGTAGTGTTCTGTGTAATATTTTTAGATTCATTCAACAAATATTACATGTGGGGAAAGGTCTACAAGGTCACTCTCTAGAATAAGCTAGAATTCAACAAGGTATGCCATTTTTGCTATAACTCATTTTCTGAGAGGTTCCAAGTAGTGACACCTGGAGGAATTGCATAAATCAAGCTGAATAACATTGTGTACTATTTTCATATCTTTATTCATTACATGTACATAGTTATGATTATTTAAAGTTAGGGGTGTTGACTAATCCCAAACTAGTCATGTGAGACTAAATAAAAGTTTGATGAAAATGCTAGTTTCTTATTGTGAAATTTAATGAAGGTTTGCAGGTATGTGATCATATACACCGAGACTATTACAGAGTTACAATTCATATTTGGATGATGAAATTGATGATGGATTTTGGTTAAGGTACATGTTGGGTACATGGTTGAGACAAGTAGTTGATGAGTTGGCACATACATGAGGTGTATAGCTGATGATGTTGGTACATATTGATGAGTAATAGTTGATGAGTATTTGAAACATGATTGGTACATACTTGGTACATGGTTGGATGCACTTTTTTATGGTACAGGTTGATTACAGGTTCTTTGGTACAAGTTGGTGCATAGTTGATGCACTTGTTTATGGTACATGTTGATTAAAGGTTGAGGTACAAGTTGATGCATGGTTTAGTTTTATTGGTATAGGTTTACAGCGATATATCTCACAGTGATAGTGTGATAGTGGTTCCATCATTCTACTTCTACTTTAGGACGGTTGGACAGGGCAAGGATAGGTGGTTGTAGCCACCTTCTGGTTGTAGCCAGAGAACATAGGGGGTTGTATCCTCCTTCTGGTTGTAGCCAGAGAATAGGGGAGTTGGAGCTTACCTCAGGTTGTAGGCTAAGAAACAAAGGAAGTTGGTGCTTCCAATGAATGTAATTCTTCAAGACATATAAGAAAAAGCATTCTATGGTTTTCTCCCGCTTTGGGTTTCCATGTAAAACACTGGTGTACTATGTATGTGTATGATTGTTCATTTCTTATTTGCTCTACAGTTATTGGATGATAATTCTACATTGATATAACACTTGTATTATATGGTTAAAAGGGATTAAATTTCTCTATTACTGATTCAATTCCCGTCTCACTAATCCAACAATTGATATCAGAGCAGGTTCCTTTAGAAATCAGTTTAACCACTGAAAGGTAGATCATGAAGAGAAACAACATGTATAAAAATAGAATACCACAGTTCAATGGACATAAGTATGCATTTTGGAGCATAAGGATAAAAACATATATACATGCACATGGATTTTAAATTTGGAAATCAATTGTAGATGGATACACAACACCAACAGTTCCACCAACAAATGACAAAGCAGTGAAACTTGATCAGAATAATTCCAAATCCAAAAATGCACTTCTGAATGGTTTTAGTGAAACGGTATTCACCAAAGTTGGACATTGTAAATACACTAAAGATATTTGGGACAAACTTCAAAATATTTATGAAGGAGATTCAAAATTCAAAGCAACAAAGCTTCAAACTTACAAAGGTTGGTTTGAACAACTTAATATGAAGGAAGATGAGAATATTGAAGCTTAATTTTGATGAGTTGATGAAACAGTAAATGCAATCATAGGATTGGGAGAAGAAATCAAATAATCTATAATTGTTCAAAATGTACTAAGATATCTTCCTATGAGATTTGACCCTAAGATATCAACACTAGAAGAAAGATCAGATCTAAAATCAATAAGCATGGACAAATTACATGGAATCTTCACAGCATATGAAATGAGAACTTAACAGGAAAATCCAGATATAAAAGAGGCAACCTTCAAAGCATCCAAAAATTCAAATCAAAAGGGAAGGCAAAAATAAGAACATAGAAGCAGCAGTGACGTCTCAAAAGATGATGAAAAAGTGGCCAATTTTGTCAAAAGTCTGAACAAGGGAACCAACGGTAGGTATAGAGGTAAGATTCCTTTAATTTGTTTTAATTGTGATGGTATTGGTCATTTTGATAACAAATGTACTTATAAGAAAAAGAGAAATGATGAAGGTTACTCAAAAGGAAAACAAACATATAAAGGCAAACGAACCACAAAGAAAGTTTTCAAGAAAATCTTATGCACCAAAGAAGACATCTCATCATCAGATGAAGATGAAGTCAATGACAGTGAGACAGAAAGACTTCTATTCATGGTAGTAGAAGAATCTGATAAAGAATACTCCAAAGAAGAATATGAAGAAGCCGAAGAAGAATATGAAGAAGTCGAAGAGGAAATTGAAGACGAATAAGTTGAGTACCGAGAGGAATTAATGTGTGCCATAGAAGTTATCAGAAGAGAAAAGAAGAAAAACAAGAAACTAAAAGCAGAACTAGACAAGAAAGATGACACTCAAGAACTAGAACAAATGATCATAAATTTGAAGGTTCAAATAGAAGAAGATAAAATAATTGAAGAAGCACTCAAAGAACAACTAGAAGAAAAAGACAAGATCATTGGAAATCTGGAAGCAAAGATTATCACATTAAGAAAGGATATTCAAAAGAAAAATATGTATAACAACTCAAAAGTTTTGGATGACATTATCAGCAGTCAAAAATATCATCATGACAAGTCTGGATTTGGATACAATCAGGCAAAAAAGGGATCAAGCTCCAAAACAACAGAGCAAGAAACATATCCAAAAATATTTTCAGAAACAATCAAGGAGGATAGGAAGATCTACAAGGAAGATTACAGGGATACTCCTCCACTCAGAAGATTCATATTTCAGAATCAACAATCGACAGATGGGCCTCAAGAAGAAGAAGAATTCATAAGAGTACCTCCTTTAAGAAGATCTTCAACTCCCAGGTATCAAACTATATTTTTTGGTTTATGTTATGCATGTAATAATTTTGGACATAAAGTTATGAATTGTAGAGCTAACAACATGAACAAAAACAACTTTGAAAGTCATACAGAAAGGGGTTATCTTAGAAGGCCTAGTGAAACACAAAGAAGAAGTTACAACAAGTTTGAATCTTTGAGCACTGAAGTGGAATGTTACAAATGTAACAATTTTGGACACATGGCCAAAGATTGCAGAATGCCAGTCCCTCCTAGAGAACCACAACAAAATAACAACAGTCACAGACATGAACCTCAAAAAAGGACATGGATAAGAAAACATTATCAGTATAGCAATGAAGAATGCACACTCACTCTACAAGCTAAGAAGAAAAAACATGGTTGGTATGTTGACATCGAGTGTTCAAAAAACATGACAGGTGATAGAGACAAGTTTCTTACATTACAAAAGGAAAGAGATGGATCAGTCTCCTTCAGAAATGATGATTTAGCCAAAATCATTGGAAAAGGCATAGTCAGAAATGGGAACAAGAATACAAAGGGAAAAAATGTTCTACTAGTAGAAGATATGAAACATAATATTCTAAGTGTGAGTCAAATGTGTGACCAAGGTCATAAAGTTATTTTCAATTCACAAAAGTGTAAGATAAGAAAAGAAGGTTCATGAAAATTGATTGCTACAGTTGCGAGAACTTCAAGAAAAATATATGTGTTAAGTGAAATTGGAAATGAAAAGTGTTGTCTAGGAAAGGAAGATGAAATTTGGCTATGGCACAAAAGAATGGGTCACATACATTTTTATAACCTTGTCAAAGTTATCAAAAGAGAAGCAGTAAAAGAAATTCCCCAGATCACGAAACCAACCAACACTTTATGCAAGCATTGTCAACAAGGAAAGAAAACAAAGACCAGGTTCAAATCAAAGGAATATTCAATGACAAGACCACTGGAAATTGTGCATACTGATCTAGTTGGAACAACTACAAAAAATTTCTTAAAATGTGAGAAATACTTTATGTTATTAGTTGATGATTATACAAGAATGACCGCAGTTTGTTTTCTCAAGAATAAGTCATAAGCTTTTGAAAACTTCAAGATCTACAAGGAAATGGTTTAAAATGAAATGGATTCAAAAATCAAATGCTTGAGATATGATAATGGAGGAGAGTTCACTTCAAAGGAATTTATGGGCTACTGCAGTAGTCATGGAATAAAAAGGAAATTCTTCGTTGCTAGGACACCTGAACAGAATGGAGTTGTTGAAAGAAAGAAAAGGACAATACAAGAAATGGATCGAACAATGCTAATGGATTCCAAATTGACAGATATTTTTTGGACACAAGCAGTGCATACAACAATTCACATTCTAAACAGTGTAATGCTTAGAAACAACACTGACAAAACTCCTTATGAGCTATGGAAAGGAAGACTAGCAAATGTAAATCATTTCAGAGTTTTTGGAAGAAAATGCTACATCAAAAGAGAAGATGATAGAATGGGAAAGTTTAACTCTCGTGTGGAGAAAGGACTATTTGTTGGTTACTCAAGTACACGAAAAGAATACAAGTGTTACAACCTGAGATTGAACAAAGTGGTGAAAAACATCATCGTAAAAATTGATGAAACAGGTAGACACGAATTAAAGGAAAAAGAAAATGAATCAATGGAACAACTTTACAAAGAAGAAACAAAAGATGAAAAATAAGGGGAAGACGAAGAGGATCCGATAGAATTAGAAGAGAAAGTTCAACAAGTAACTCCAAAAACACCTAGAAGACGAGTACAGAAGAATCATCTTTCATATCAGATTATCGAAAACAAAGATGCAAGAGTTGAGACTAGAAGAAGAATCTGTTCACTAGAAAAAACACACCTAACACTCACATCTACGATTGAACCAACCTATTTTGAAGAGGCCAGCAAGGATGAATTTTGGAACAAGACCATGGATGAAGAATTGGATCAAATAGATAAAAATGACACTTTCGAATTGGTTCCAAGACCAAAGGATAAGAATATGATCGACACAAAGTGGGTATACGTGAATAAATTGAATGAATATGGACAGGTTACAAGGAAAAAAGATAGATTGGTATGTAAAGGTTATGCACATGTTGAAGGAATCGACTTTTAAGAGACATTTGCCCCAGTTTCCAGAATGGAAGAAATCCGATTGTTTTTAGCTTATGCATGCTCAAAAAATATTAAACTGTATCAGATGGAAGTAAAATCAACTTTTTTGAATGGGGAACTTTAAGAAGAAGTCTACATTGAAAAACCATAAGGATTTTAGCTGTCAGAGAACACAGATTATGTGTGTAAATTAAAGAAGGACTTGTATGGTCTAAAACAGGCTCTTAGAGCATGGTACTCTAGACTGTATAAATATCTACAGCAGGAAGGGTTCAGAAAAGGAAGTGCGGACAACAACCTCTACATCAAGGTAAGTCAAGATAGTAATTTATTAATTGAAGTTTGTTTTGATGATATTATTTTTGGTAGTGATGATCACATGTTAAGCCAAAAATTTGCAAAGGATATGCATAATGAATTTGAAATGTCATTACTTGGAGAACTATCCTTCTTTCCGGGACTTCAGATATGTCAAAGAAACCAAGGAAGTTTTATTTCTGAAACAAATTATATCATAGAAATTCTAAAGAGGTTCGAAATGGAAGATTGAAAACCAATTATCACTCCCATGCAAACCAGTTGCAAGTTAAGCAAAGATGATGATTCAAAGTCTACAGATCAGAGGCAATACAAGTCAATGATTGGTGGAATACTATATGTGACAACATCTAGACCAGATGTAATGCAGGCAGTTGGAGCTTCCCTCAGGTTGTAGCCTGAGAAAATAAGGGGTTGGAGCCTCCTTCCAGTTGCAACTGGAAAACAAAGGAAGTTGGTGCTTCCAATGAATGTAATTATTCAAGACATATAAGAAAATACATTATGTGGTTTTCTCCTACTTTGGGTTTCCACGTAAAAACACTGGTGTATTGTGTATGTGTATGATTGTTTATTTGTGCATTGCTTATTTACTCTGCAGTTATTGGATGATAATGCTACATTGATATAAAACTTGGATTATATGGTTAAAAATGATTAAATTTCTCTATTACTGATTCACCCCCCTTCTCAATAATCCAACACTTCTTCCTTGATACTTTTTGTATGATCGTGTCTTGTGAAAAGAGACTCGGATTGGACACAATTCTTTAAAACAAGAGCAATATTCTTATCTTCAACATCATTTTCATTTTCCAAAAAATATTTTAAGTCTTCATCATTCTCAAACACTTGGATATAATCTTGGTTATTTGGTACTCAGGGTCGAATTTTTTTTTCACTTGAAAAGATGTCTCACTTTTGGTGTCATCTCGATTTGAAAATGAAATGACCAATGCTAAATAATCTTCTTTTTTATTTTTGTCCCTTGAAATAAAAGATATATTGAAAGAACTAAAAATATCCATTAATTCATTCACTCTTTTGAAATATTGCTTGAACCTTTCCTTTTTAATATTATACTTCTGAGTGATCTGATTTATTACAATTTCTGAGTCCCCGACCACAATCAAATGTTCAATCTTCATCTCCAATGCTAGGATCATCCCTTTAATTAGGGCTTCATACTCTGATTCATTATTTGTACAAGGGAACTCAAGTTTGATGGCATGTGGGTATACATCCTTATCATGGATTTTGAGTACAATCCCAACTCCACTCCCTGATCTTGAACAATCTCCATTGAACGAAATTCTCCAATAAATGGTAAAGTGATTATCTTCCCTCTTTATGTCTTCGATTTTCTCCATATCTGGGATGGCATAATTGCCAATATCAACATCTATAGAATCTTCCATCAATTCCTTATCCTTCTTTTTGAAAGAAAATGGTGTCCTAGGTTCACGAGGACCCTTGATCATTGCTCCATCTTTGTCAGGAAACATCATACAACTTCCATCATTAATTATATAGCCACGAATAATGGAATACCAATCTCTTCCAAGGAAAACTCTATATGTTGGAGGTAGATCCACCACCACAATAGTGAAAATTGTAATGATATGGGGAGCAACAGTAATCCAGGCATAAAAATCCTTAATTTCTCCATAGGCTGGTGCCTTCCTAGAATTGATTGCATAGATGCTTTCACCTATTTCATAATACTTGGTGTAGCTCATCCAAGTTCCTCCATCACCGCCAAAGGCAAGATGTTGTTTTTTGCACCAGAATCTACCAGACAGTTGTGAAGCATAATGCCATGATTCTCTAATGAAATGCAGAAAGGTGGAACTTTGCCTCTTAATTTCACTGCTGATGTATTCTGGCTTTGCTTCGCGTTTGCAATCACTGCTTCATTTCTCCCAACTAGCTTATCCAAAAGTTTTAGAATGTTTTCCCTCCGTTGGGGATTTTTTACTACTTTTGTAAAAGGAAGAGTAATTCTTAACTTTCTTAGATAATCAACAACATTGCATATCATATGAAGGGGTTTGAGAGTATTTTGTTTCTTTTTTACTTCCTTGTTGGTCGATTTAATTTTATCACTCTCTTTCTCCTTATCTTTCTCAATATCCTTATCTTTTTCTTTTTTAGAATTCTCTTTATTCTTGGACTTATTTACAAGTTCCTGTGTTTGGACAAAGTTTTCTTGTGATATATGATCATTTTCATCTTCTTCAAATATATACATGGATGTCTCACATCCATCCATCTATACAGATTCAAAATTTTCTTCTAGCATATAATCATTTTCTAGTTCATCCATTTGCTCATTATATGGCTCATCAAGTATTATTGTGTTCGGAGTTAGTTGTCGAGGAACCCTCTGTATTTTTTTATTGTTGACATTTTCAAACTCATTCTTTGTTCTTGGGTAGGGTTCCTACTTTTCTATGGAACCGACGTCCTCAGATTAGGCATGTAATTATCATTCCTTCGTAGTCTTTTTATTTCATGCTGCATTTGTCTGATGGTTCTGTTCATCTACACAATCTCCATCCTTTGCTTCATCTCATGAGATGCAATGGAATCCATTTTCACATCTGGGATAGTTCCTTTAAAGAGTCCTCCACCGACTACTTGATTTTCACCAGGCCATGGATTTTTCTCTTCATTCTTCTTTGAACTAGATGCTCCTTGATCAACAATATTCAAACTATCCATATGACTTTGCACTCTTCCAAGGATAATGTCAGGGTCAACCCCTATTTCAATCATGGCTTCCTCCATCTCTCTAGATTTGATCACTACTTCATCTAAAGTCTCAATTTGAGAATCTCTAATAGTGAACTTCACATTGGAAAGCATGGCATTTTTGTAGCAACTAAGTATTACTAGATCATTAGGCCTCTTTTCTTCAGGGATTTTATTCAACGTTTTATTGAATATGAAATTGAAATCTCTTATCCTCTCACTTTTATTTTGACATATTTGGGTGAAGTTGGTAAGAAGAGTATGATAAGCGACTGGAGGAGAAAACATGTTTAAGAACATCGTTTCAAGATCATCAAATGAGTGGATTGATCTTGTGGGAAATGATTTGTATCATTCATAAGCTTGGCTTGACAAAGTTTGGAGAAACAATCTTACCATCACATCATCATGTTTGATAAGATGGAAATAAAAAAAATCCAAAAACAAATCAACATTTATTTTAGCATCAATCATTCCATCTTCGAAAAATGTCTTCAAAGTACCTTTAGGAAGAACATGGATCTCATGTTGTTCTCCTCGAAGGTCAAGGGGGGCATCTCTTATCCTTCATGTCTCCTTTCCTCATGCATTTCTTCTCATATTCTTCATGTCTTCTTTCTTCTTGTCTTTCTTCATGTCTGTCTTCTATTCGATCTTCTCTATCAGTCACGCCTGAAAGATTCTCCTTTTCTTCAAGAGGATTCTTTTCAATTTCAGAGGTGCACAATTGCTTTCTCTTGCTTCTAGTGATTGGTCCTCTGTATTCATTCGACTTCAACTCCAACCTTTCTCTTATGCTCTTCAAGCTTGTATTTTTTTTCTCTAATATTTCCTTTCATCTCTTCTTTGTCTTCAAAGAATTTCTCTTTATTATTCTTGAACCATTGTTTCCCAAGACCTTTCTAGTTCTTCTCTAGTTCTAGTTGTTGTTATTGGAATATTGTATAACTGGTGTAGGATAAGTCATTGGTTGTTCAATCCAATTTCTAATCGGGGTTAGTTAGCCTGAGGCAAATTCATATGATTTTATGGTCTAAAACCATCTTAAAATATTTAAGTTTGTTCCCCATTATGGTTGCAAAAAATGTTGACATTTGAATTCGTCACGACCGAAACGGAAACCTCGTGAGCATATTAATCCTCCTGCATTTTTAAAGAGGTGTTACTCCTATTTGTCTTATGATATTATTCATAATTTCAAATCAAGAATTATATGGGACCATACTACATAATATAGTCCAATATTCAATGCTCAAGAAAAATCAAAATGTTGAAAAGTAAAAGAATATTCATAAAGAAAAATCATGAGAAGTGGACTAGGAATATCAAACATCACACATTACAAAAAATAAAAATGTCCTCACATCCATCATAACAGAAATAAAGATTCTGATCACATTCAAAATAAAAGAAATATGGTCCATTTTTCATGAGAGAACTTTTAAAGAGTAATACTTATAGAGCTCAAAAGAAGATTATGATAGACCAATTTCAAACAATTTATACTCAAAACTCAGATTTATAAATTACAATCGAAATTGATCTTGAATTAGTTCTTGGGATTTCTCAAAAAATAATAATGTTTGTTACAATGCATAACATTAATTCATTTGTCCAATGGACTTGTATTGGGGCTCCTGCAGACCATAAAGAAAATATGTACAAGAAAGTATGAAGTATAAAGAGGAGCATAGGAAGATATCGAACAACATAATATAGAAAGAAGACAAAGAGGAATTTATCAAGATTTGGTTATACTTTTCTAGTTAAAGGAGAATAATAAATGGATGAAAAACTGATAAGTGAAGAAGTATGTGATCGACATAGACTTACTATGATGGAATATCTCTCTTTACTTACTTTTTTCTTCATCTTTTGTACTCTTGTTTGTGGCAGTTAGAGGATCGACTGTAACTACTTTTGCTAATATTTTAGAAATCTTGGAAATAGATTTGCTTAACCATTTTTTAATATAGTCCCTTAATGGGGCAATGGTCACTTCTTGTTTCACTTTAATGTTAAACAAATCGTGCTCGACTTCTCTATAGTCAATAGATAAATGTTGTAAATTATTTTCAATCTCTTAATTTTTATTGGTATACTCAACAAGCCAACTGCCGATATCATCATGTGTGAACTCAACCATAGTTTCGAACTTTTCAGTTGAATCTTTCTTTATTCCTTCAATTTGTTCCTCAAATTGTTGTCAAGTAATAAGCATTGAATTTGAAATAAATTTCGGTTCTGAGACTTCAATGGTGGTTCTAGCAATATCCAAGTCAATAATATTTGATTATGAGTATGTCATCTTTCGTGACACATCATCTAATTTCATTGAAAATCCCTTTAAAACATTGATTCTTTCAATCCAATAGACCTTTAATTGTTTGATATGACTATGGGAGGGTATATCTTCTTGTTTTCTCATCTGGTCCATCTTTGCTAAGACCTTTGCTGCAAACATTGCAATTCCATCAACATAAAAGCATTCATCATTTTTTAGATATGCACCCAAATATTCCTTAGTGTTATGCACTCTTAGGCCGAGGGAGGAAAATATTTTTCTCATATCCCATAGATCTCAAATAAATGATATCATTTTCTTAATATTTTCCTCAACAAAATGTCGAGCGACAATAATCAAATTTGAAATTGCTTAACTCTTGAACTTGATTATGGGGTTTCCTGAAAACTCTTATCAGGCCAAATCATGGCAACTAGGGTGGCCAAAATGGGCGGAGACATAAGAGTTTCTTATAATACCTTTATTTTTTCTTTTAGTCAAGAATTTTTCTCCTCCATATTAGCGATTGAAAAGTCTAGTGAATCCCATGTGACCTTGTGAATGGAGGACAACTTTGATGGTAACGTGTTCTGAGTATCAATGGTAGACTGCGTTTTTCCTCTCTTACTCTTTGAGGTCCTCTCAAAAATTATTTTCTTAGCATATTTATCAAACTAGGCATTCTGAACAACAAAATTTTCTTCACGGAAGCTCCAACTCCCCAATTCTCTAGCTACAACCCCCTATGTTCTCCAACTACAAATGGAAGGTGGCTACAACCACCTCTCCTTTCCCCATCCTACCGCCCTAAAATATAAGTGTCAAATGATGAAACCACTGCCACACTGTCACTGTGAGATATACCATTGTAAACCTATAACAATCTGTGCCAATAACCTGTAACCAACTTGTACCAATAACATGTGATGAACCTATACCTGTAACCTTTCTGTTCCAACAAAAATCCAATAGGTATGCGACTTGTATGTGTTGCAACTCGCGTATGTACGTGACCTATCTATACTGCAACCTGCATATGTATGCGGCCTGTCTATATTGCAACCTGCATACTCCTTCTGAAAACTAGGGTTTTCTCTTTCTTGAAAAAAAAAAAAACTATGACCCTTTGTTGCCTCTATCACATCAACCTACAACTTGTCATTGTGTCCAAACTGTAGTTGTTCCCTATGCATACATCCTCATACATATTCCTTAACCAAGTGCATCTATATCTTTCTAGTCATGTGCCATATGAGTGTGTATAATCATGAACAAGTATAATAACCTTCACATGGACTAGAATTCTAGGACTCCTAAAAACTCTATCCATAAGAGCCATTAGAATCTCTGATTAAGAACACTTATAATAAGAAAAATATCACCTATACAATATATTTAAAAACATTATAAACACAAAGACGTTAAGAATGCAATAAAAAAATCCCTAGAAAGAAATAGAAAAAGTAACTAACTCCATAAACAACCAGACGCCTAATAATACTTCCTACCCACCTTACATCCAAGGAGTAATCGATAGGATTGCAAGATTCCTCAGAAAAAAAAAAAAAAAAATCACATGAAACCATCAAACAAAATATGAGATCTGTTAAAGACAAACCTGACCCTCACAAATGCAAAGGAATATACAAAATAGAGTTCTCATGCGGAAAATGCTACATCGGTGAAATTGGTCGCTCCTTCTAGATTAGGATTAAAGAGCATGGAGATGACATAAAGAATGAACACATTCACACCTCATCCTTAGCGGAACACTCCCTTAAAACAAAACACCATGTCTGCCTAGAAGATACCAAGATTTTGGAAAAAGAAGATCATCTGTTTAAACAACGTATTAGGTAAGCAATTGAAATCCTCAAACACCCAAGCAACCTAAACAGAGAAAGTGGCCTAGAATTAAGTGAAAATTGGTGCCCTTTGATTCATAAAATTAAGAATAGATAATTAATCTCAAACCTCTTCCTTCTAATAATAATTAATATTAACAAATTTCCTTATTACCAATATAACACTATTAAATCCCAAACATTCTAATATCTAAGTTTTTTACTTTTATTAATATCACTACCAAGTAATCATTAAACCTGCATTATTAAACCTTAATATTAAAATCACACTATTAATACCTAAAATATTAATATCTAGATTATAAACTTATTATTAACATAAACCCTTAACAAATTCTTATTAACCATTAACCTATCTTTTTTAAAACCTTAATTATAAGTAAAATATTTGTTACTTAAACTTAAAAATTATTAATAAAACCTTAAGACATTAAAAATAATTATTATTTTGAAACTCATTAAATACCTATTTATTACTAGGATCTATTAACAATTACTAAACTTAAAACAAAAATAAAATATATATTTTTTAATAAAAATAAACCTAACTTAATAAAATTAAAACTTAAAACTTAAAACTTAATTAAAGAATTCTAAGATTCCACTAGGGTTCTATCTAGCCGACCCGTAGGTTTCCCTTTATCTTTAGTATTTATAATAATCTCTTCTCTTTGTTTTTAAACCAAGCTTCTTGTCCTGAAGATGGATCCTGATATGGATCTGAAACATCGACAATCCAATGACAACATTGTGGTTTTTCCGAACACTTATGAAAGAAACCCTATGTTGGATTACAGAGAGGGGGGGTGAATCAATAATAGAGCAATATAATCCTTTTTAACCATATAATGCAAGTGTTATATCAATGTAACATTATCATCCAATATTTGTAGAGTAAATGCCCCCGGGGGGGCAGCTCAATTGGCAAGTGCCGTGAAAATGAAGTTCCATGAGGTTTCGAGTTCAATTCCCCCCAACTTACCTTGTGTGCCGCGTAAGGGGCATCGTGGGCACACCTGGAGGTTATAGTGGTAGCGGTTGGATAACATGGCCACGTGTAATGCGAGCATGTGCCCAACTAGTTGTTGATTCCTCCAGACACAAATATATATATATATATATATATATATATATATATATATATATATTTGTAGAGTAAATAAACAATGAACAAATGAACAATCATACACATGCATAGTACACCAGTGTTTTTACGTGGAAACCCAAAGCGAGAGAAAACCATGGAATGATTTTTCGTATATGTCTTGAAGAATTACATTCATTGGAAGCACCAAAATCCTTTGTTTTCTAGCTGCAACTGGAAGGAGGCTCCAACCCCCTCGTTTCTCAGGCTACAACTTGAAGGAAGCTCCAACTCCCCAATTCTCTGGCTACAACCAGAAGGAGCTACAACCCCCTATGTTCTCCGGCTACAACCGGAAGGTGGCTACAGCCACCTGTCCTTGCCCCATCCAACTTCCCTGACATATAAGTAGAATGATGGAACCACTGTCACACTATCACTGTGATATATATTACTATAAACCTATACCAATAAACCTGCACCAAACAACCTGTACCAATAACCCAAACCATGTATCAACCATGCATCAATCTATGCCTCAACCTGCACCATAAACAAGTGCATCAAACATGCACCAACCTGTACCAAACAACCTGTAATCAAATTGTACCATAAACAATTGCATCAACCATGCACCAACCTGTACCTCAACCTTCAAACCTTCCTTAACTTTAACAATAAGAGACTATCATTTTCATCAAACTTTACTTTAGTCTCACATGACTAGTTTTGGATTAGTCAATGACCTTAAATTGAAATAATCATAACTATGTACATGTAATGAATAGAGATCTAAAAATAGTGCACAATGTTCTTCAGTGTGTTTTATGCAATTCCTCCAAGTTTCACTATTTGGAACCTCTCAGAAAAGGAGTTATAGAAAAAATGACATACCTTGTTGAATTCTGGCTTATTCTAGAGAGCAAACTTGTAGAGCATGCCCCGCACGAAATATTTTTTGTATGGATCGAAATTTTTTACACATAATACTATAGACTGCAATCTAACCAACACATTTGGTCTTATTGAATTTGGATCTATTATGAATAATTTATGACGTTTTTACCTGAAACACCTGTTTTAGACTAGTTTCAGGACTAGCCAAAAACCCTATTTTCCACGGAGTGTAACTCCACAAATACAATGACCCACAAGATGAACTTTGTACCACAACTACTTGGATATGGTTCCTCAATGGCCTCCCAATTTCATGGTCTGAATCATTCTAGAAAAACAATTATTGCGAAAATGGTGAGATGACATGTAAATAACATACCTTAGAAATCATGCCCGCAGGGGTGTAGACCGATTGGCAAGTGCCGTGTAAATGGAAGGAACTATGTAAAATGAGGTCTCAAGGTCGATTCTCACCCCGATTTACTTGGAGGGCGTGCTTGCGGGCTGTGCGTTTCTCCCTAGGGGTTATAAG
>ML782353.1:97879-108839 GCA_009831015.1 Picea engelmannii | reverse complement strand
AAAACATACCTTAGAAATCATCATCAAAAGAATTTATCCTCCTTTGAATTTCGGCCTTCTTTACTTCACCTTCCCTCTGAAATGTGGCTTATATATCCTTTGGTTACCTCAGTCACATGTAGATATTCAATATGCTCAAGTGTGATTGAAATGAGAGAGCCTTGCCTCTTATTTATACTTTCATGTAGCTTCCTTAGAAGCATCTTCTAGACTAGTTTTTCCACATAGTCACCTATGTCCAACTTTCCCAATTTGCCACTTGTACATATATCCAATAGCCACTTGACTACTTAACCCATTTTCCTCATTTTAGGGTTAACCTTCTTATAACCACTTTCCATAGTTAGAAAGTTCTCCATTTACTTTATTATTTAAATAATCCTCCTTGACTTTGCCACTTCACTTTATTATTTAAATAATCCTCTTTGACTTTGCCACTTCACTTTATTATTTAAATAATCCTCTTTGACCTTGTCACTTCACTTTATTATTTTTTAAATAATCCTCTTTAACTTTGTCACTTCACTTTATTATTTAAATAATCCTCTTTGAATTTGTCACTTCACTTTATTATTTAAAAAAATTCTTCTTTGCAAACACTTTGACTTCTTTGACCTTTTGGAGCTTCAAGCCAACATATGAGGGTCCTCCAACTTTGTAAGGCCATAACTCTCAAACTGTGAGGATTTATGTGACGTTCCACATACCACTAGAAATGACATGACATGTACTATCCATATAGAATAGTATTACCTGCAAATATATCAAAACTCATACCATTTTACATCAAACAAACTTGGGTCCATTACCCAAACATTTGTGCTACCAGAATTTCTTCAAGGGTTTACATCAATGACAATCAACCCAATTAATCAAAAATCTCCCCCTTTGGCATTGATGGTGACACTTTGATGCAATACTAAAATTATATCACTCATGATCCCCCTCGAACCATGCCTGCATATATGTGACTAACGCTCCCCCTGGAACCATGCCTCTGTCCTCTGCATCTAATAAATCTCTCCCTCTTTGTCATCAATGGAAAAGGTATCTTTCCATTTGGGTCTGCTCCCCCTAACTGAATCATTTGATCTCCCAACCTGAACTGTCTTCTTTATGGTGCTTCCCCGTGTACATCTAAGACATATAAGATAAGAATTCAAAAGCATTGATTTTGGAGTATAAATAACTCTGAGTCTCTGGCGAAGATACTCGAAGGCTTCCCTTGGAAGTGGTTTTGTAAAGATGTCTGCCACTTGTTCTTTTGTGCCCACATATTCAACTTTGATGTTATTTTCTGCAACCTGTTCTCGTAGAAAGTGATACTTGATTGGAATGTGCTTCGTCTTAGAGTGCATCACCGGGTTCTTTGAGATACTGATGGCGCTTGTATTATCACAATAGATTGGAATGGGCTCATCATACTCAACATGTATATCTATTAGATTTTGTTTCATCCATAGAACCTGTGTACAACATGTTGTTGCTGAAATATACTCTGCCTCAGCTGTAGACAAATATACTAATGATTGTTTCTTGCTTAGCCATGATACTAAACACTCACCCAAGTAGAACGTTGCTCCACTGGTGCTTCATCGGTCATCAATGCAACCTGACCAATCTGTATCTGTGTAGGAAATAAGTGATAGATCCTTTCCTTTTGGATACCATAATCCAAACTCTTTTGTTCCTTTGAGATATCTGAAAATCCTCTTCACTGCTAATACATGTGATTCCTTTGGTGCTTCTTGAAATCATGCCACCTGTCCAACTGCCTGCATTACATCTGGTATAGATTCTATCACATATAGTATGCTACCAATCATTGACCTGTATTGCCTCTGATATGTAGACTTTGAATCATCATCTTTGCTCAACTTGCAACTCTTTTGCATGGGAGTGATAACTGGTTTGTAATATTCCATTCCGAACCTCTTTGACATTTTTTTGATATACTTGGTTTGAGAAATAAATATTCCTTGGTTTCTTTGACGTATCTCAAGACCTAGAAAGAAGGATAGTTCTCCAAGTAATGACATTTTAAATTCATTTTGCATGTCCTTTGCAAATTTCTGGCTTAACCTCTCATCAATACTTCCAAAAATAATATCATCAACATAAACTTCAATTAATAAAATACTATCTTGAATTACCTTGATGTAGAGGTTGTTGTCTGCACTTCTTTTTATGAACCCTGCCTGCTGTAGATATTTATCCAGTCTAGAGTACCATGCTCTAGGAGCCTATTTTAGACCATACAAGGCCTTCTTTAATTTACACACATAATCTGCATTCTTTGAAAACTGAAATCCTTCTGGTTGTTCAATGTAGACTTCTTCTTCAAGTTCCCCATTCAGAAAAGATGATTTTACGTCCATATGATACACTTTAATATTTTGGAGCATGCATAAGCTAAAAGCAATCAGATTGCTTCCATTCTGGCAACTGGGGATATGTCTCTTCAAATTCGACTCATTCAACCTGTGCATATCCTTTACATACCAATCTAGCTTTGTTCCTTGAAACATGTCCATATTCATTCAATTTATTCCTATATACCTACTTTGTGCCGATTACATTCTTATCCTTTGGTCTTGGAACCAATTCCCAAGTGTCATTTTTCTCTATTTGATCCAATTCTTCATCCATGGCCTTATTCCAAAATTCATCCTTATTGGCCTCTTCAAAACAGGTTGGTTCAATTGTAGATGAGAGCGTTAGGTGCATTTGTTCTTGTGAATGGATTCTTCTTCTAGTCTCAACTCCTACATCTTTGTTTCCGATAATATGATGTGGAGGATGATTCTTATGTACTCGTCTGCTAGGTGTATTTGGAGGAACTTGTTGAACTTTCTCTTATGCTTCTGTTGGATCTTCTTCATCTCCCCCTTCTACTTCTTTTTCATCTTCTTCTTCGTCTTCGTAAAGTTGTTCCATTGATTCATTTTCTTCTTCCTTTAATTCTTCTACCTGTTTAATCAATTTTTACGTTGATGCTTTCCACAAATTTGTTCAATCTCAGGTTGTAACACTTGCATGTTTTCCTTGTACTTGAGTAACCAACAAACACTCCTTTGTCCACACGAGAGACAAACTTTCCCATTCTGCCATCTTCTCTTTTGATGTAGCATTTGCTTCCAAAAACTCTAAAGTGCTTCACATTTGTTGTTCTTCCTTTCCATAGCTCGTAGGGCATTTTTTCATTGTTATTTATGAGCATTACTCTGTTTTGAGTGTGAAATGATGTATGCACTACTTGTGTCCAAAATATATCTGTCAATTTGGAATCCATTATCATTTTTCGAGCCATTTCCTGTACTTTCTTATTCTTTCTTTCAACAACTCCATTTTGTTGAGTTGTCCTAGCAACATAGAATTTTCTTTTTATTCCATGCCTGTTGCAGTAGTCCATAAATTCCATTGAAGTGAACTCTCCTCCATTATCATATCTCAAGCATTTGATTTTTGAATCCATTTCATTTTCAACCATTTCCTTGTAGGCCTTGAAGTTTTCAAAATATTTTGAGTTATTCCTGAGAAATCAAACTGTAGTCATTCTTGTATAATCATCAACTAATAACATAAATTATTTCTCACCTTTTAAACCCTTTGTTGTAGTTGGTCCAACTAGACCAGTATGCACAATTTCTAGTGGTCTTGTCGTTGAATATTCTTTTGATTTAAACCTGATCTTTGTTTTCTTTCCTTGTTGACAATGCTTGCATAAAGTGTTGGTTAGTTTTGTGATCTGGGGCATTTCTCTAACTGCTTCCCTTTTGCTGACTTTGACAAGGTTATCAAAATGTATGTGACACATTCTTCTGTGCCATATCCAACTTTCATCTTCCTTTCCTAGGAAACACTTTTCATTTCCAATTTCACTTAATACATATATGTTGCTTGAAGTTCTCGCGGTTGTTGCAATCAATTTTCCTGAACCTTCTTTTCTTATATCACACTTTTTTTAATCGAAAGTAACTTTATGACCTTGGTCACACATTTTACTAACACTTAGAATATTATGTTTCATATCTTCTACTAGTAGAACATTTTCTGCCTTGGTATTCTTGGTCCCAATTCTGACTGTGCCTTTTCCAATGATTTTAGCTGAATCATCATTTCCGAAGGAGAATGATCCATATCTTTCCTTTATTAATGTAAGAAACATGTCTCTATCACCTGTCATGTGTTTTGAACAGCCACTGTCAACATACCAACCACATTTCTTCTTCTTAGCTTGTAGAGTGAGTGTGCATTCTTCATTCCTATATTGATTCTGCTTTCTTATCCATGTCCTTTTCTGAGGTTCCTGTCTGTGATTGTTGTTGTTATGTTGTGGTTCTCTAGGAGGGGTTGTCATTCTAAAATCTTTGGGCATGTGTCCAAAGTTGTTACATTTGTAGCATTCCACTTCAGTGCTCAAAGAATCAAACATGTTGTAACTTCTTCTCTGTGTTTCACTAGGCCTTCTTAGATAACCCTTTTGTGTATGACTTTCAAAGTTGTTTATGTTAATGTTGTTAGCTCTGCAATTCACATCTTTATGTCCAAAAATATTACATGCATAACATAAACCAAAAAAGATAGTTTGATACCTGGGAATTGAAGATAGTTTGAAAGGAGGTACTCTTATGAATCCTTCTTCTTCCTGAGGCCTATCTATTTCTGTCGTTCGTTGATTATGAAATATGAATCTTCTCGGTGGAGGAGTGTCACTGTAATTTTATTTGTAGACCTTCCTATCCCCTTTGATTGTTTTTGCATAGATTTTTGGATATATTTCTTTTTCTTTTGTTTTGGAGCTTGATCCCTTTTCTGTCTGATTGTATCCAAGTCCGTACTTGTCATGATGAGGTTTTTGACTATTGATAATGTCATTCAAAACTTTTGAGTTGTTCTGCATATTTTTCTTTTGAAGATCCTTTCTTAATGTGACAATTTCTGCTTTCAAATTTCCAATGATACAGTCTCTTCCTTCTAGCTATTCTTTGAGTGCTTCTTCAATTATTTTATCTTCTTCAATTTGAACCTTAAAATTTGTGATCATTTTTTCTAGTTCCTGAGTGTTTTCTTTCTTGTCTAGTTTCGCTTGTAGTTTTTTTTTTTCTTTTCTCTTCTGATAACTTCTATGGCACACAACAATTCTTCTTGATAGTCAACTTATGCCTCTTCATATTCTTCTTTATTAGAGTCTTCTACTTCCATGAATATAACTCTTTCTGTCTCACTGTCACTCAATTCATCTTCATTTGATGATGATATGTCTTCTTTGGTGCATAAGTTTTTCTTGAAAACTTTCTTTGTGGTTTTTTTTCCTTTATATGTTTGTTTTCTATTTGATTAACCTTCATCATTTCTCTTTTTCTTACAAGTAAATTTATTATAAAAATTACCAATACCATCACAACTAAAACAAATCAAAGGAAGCTTACTTATATACCTGTCATTGGTTCCCTTGTTCAATATTCTGACAAAGTTGGTCGCTTCTTCATCATCTTCTGAGACGCCACTGTTGCTGCTATGTTCTTTTTCTTTTTGCTTTCCCTTTTGATTTGACCTTTTGGAATCTTTGAAGGTTGCTTCTTTTATATCTAGATTTTCCTGTTCATTTCTCATTTCATATGTTGTGAATATTCCATGTAGTTCATCCATGCTTATCGATTTTAGATCTACTCTTTCTTCTAGTGCTGATATCTTGGGGTCAAATCTCATAGGAAGAGGTCTTAGTAACTTTTGAACGATTACAAATTCTTTGATTTCTTCTCCCAATCACAATATTGCATTTATTGTTTCATTGACTCGTAAAAATTATGCTACAATATTCTCATCTTCCTTCATCTTTAGATGTTCGAACTAACCTTTGTAATTTTGAAGCTTTGCTTCTTTGACTTTTGAATCTCCTTCATAAATATTTCAAAGTTTGTCCCAAATATCTTTAGCGGATTTACAATGTGTAACTTTGGTGAATATCAATTCTCCAATACCATTCAGAAGTGCATTTGTGGATTTGAAATTATTCTGACCTAGTTTCACTGCTTTGTCATTTGTCGGCAGAACTGTTGGTGTTGTGTATCCATCTACAATTGATTGCCAAATTTCAAATCCCTGTGCCTGTATATATGTATTCATTGTTATGGTCCAAAATGCATACTTTTTTCCATCAAACTGTGGTATTACATTTTTATACATGTTTTTTCTCTCCGTGATCTACCTTTCAGTGGTTAAACTGATTTCTAAAGGAACCTTCTTTGATACCAATTGTTGGATTACTGAGAGGGGGGGTGAATCAATAATAGAACAATCTAATCCTTTTTAACCATATAATGCAAGTGTTATATCAATGTAGCATTATCATCCAATATTTTTAGAGTAAATAAACAATGAACAAATGAACAATCATACACATACACAGTACACCAATGTTTTTACGTGGAAACCCAAAGTGGGAGAAAACCAAAGAATGATTTTTCTTATATGTATTGAAGAATTACATTCATTGGAAGCACCAACTTCCTTTGTTTTCCAGCTGCAACTGGAAGGAGGCTCCAACCCCCTAGTTTGTCAGGTTACAACTTGAGGGAAGCTCCAACTCCCCAATTCTCTAGCTAAAACCAGAAGGAGGCTACAACCACCTGTGTTCTTCGGCTACAATTGGAAGGTGGCTACAACCACCTATCCTTGCCCCATCCAACTGCCCTAGCATATAAGTAGAATGATGGAACCACTTTCACACTATGAATGTGAGATATACTACTATAAACCTATGTCAATAAACCCACACCAAACAACTTGTACCAATAACATGAACCATATATCAACCATGCATCAACATGTACCTCAACCTGTACTATAAACAAGTGCATCAACCATGCCCCATCCTATACCAAACAACCTGTAATCAACTTGTACCATAAACAAGGGCATCAACCATGCACCAACATATACCTCAACCTGCAAAAGTTCCTTAACTTTAAAAACAAGAGGCTATCATTTTCATCAAACTTTACTTTAGTCTCACATGACTAGTTTTGGATTAGTCAACAACCCTAACTTGAAATAATCATAACTATGTACCTATAATGAATAAAGATCTAAAAATAGTACACAATGTTCTTCAATGTGTTTTATGGAATTCCTCCAGGTGTCACTACTTGGAACCTCTCATAAAAGTCGTTATCGAAAAAAAGGCATACCTTGTTGAATTATGGCTTATTCTAGAGAGAGAACTTGTAGTGTGTTCCCTGCATGGAATATTTGTTGTGTGGATCTGAAAATTTTACACAGAATACTACAGACTGTACTCTAACCAATACATTTGGTCTTATTGAATTTTGATCTTTTATGAAGAATTTATGACGTTTTTACCCGCAACACTTGTTTTAGACTAGTTTCAGGACTAGCCACAAACCCTATTTTCCATGGAGTGTAACTCCAAAAATACAACGACCCACAAGATGAAATTTGTAACATAGCTACTTTGATATGTTTTCTCAATGGCCTCCCAATTTCATGGTCTGAATCATTCTAGAAAAAAATTTATTGCGAAAATGGTGAGATGACCCTTAAATAACATACCTTAGAAAGCATCATCAAAAGAATTTATTCTCCTTTGAATTTCAGCCTTCTTTACTTCACCTTTCCTCTGAAATTTGGCTTAGATATCCTTTGGTTACCTTCGTCACCTGTAGATATTCAATATGCTCAAGTGTGATTGAAATGAGAGAGCCTTGCCTCTTATTTATACTTTCATGTAGCTTTCTTAGAAGCATATTCTATACCACTTTGTCCACATAGTCCCCTATGTCCAACTTTGACCAATTTGTCACTTGTCCATATATCCAATAGCCACTTGACTACTTAACCCATTTTCCTCATTTTAGGGTTAACCTTCTTATAACCAATTTTCTAAATTAGAAAGTTCTCCATTTACTTTATTATTTAAATAGTTGTCCTTGACTTTGTCATTTCACTTTATTATTTAAATAATCTTCTTTGACTTTGTCACTTAACTTTATTATTTAAATAATCCTCTTTGACTTTGTCACTTCAATTTATTATTTAAATAATCCTCTTTGACTTTGTCACTTCACTTTATTATTTAAATAATCTTCTTTGACTTTGTCATTTCACTTTATTATTTAAATAATCTTCTTTGACTTTGTCACTTAACTTTATTATTTAAATAATCCTCTTTGACTTTGTCACTTCAATTTATTATTTAAATAATCCTCTTTGACTTTGTCACTTCAATTTATTATTTAAATAATCCTCTTTGACTTTGTCACTTCACTTTATTATTTAAATAATCCTCTTTGACTTTTTCACTTCATTTTATTATTTAAATAATTTCTTCTTTGCGAGAAATTTGACTTCTTTGACCTTTTGGGGCTTCAAGCCAACATCTGAGGGTCCTCCAACTTTGTAAGGCCATAACTCTCAAACCGTGAGGATTTATGTGATGTTCCACATACCACCAGAAATGACATGACATGTACTATCCATCTAGAATAGTCTTACCTACAAATATATCAAAACACATACCATTTTACATCAAACAAACTTGGGTCCATTGTCGAAACCTTTGTGCTGCCAGAATTCGCTACCAAACTTTCTTCAAGGGTTAACATCAATGACAACCAACCCAATTAATAAAAAACACCACATAATCTTATCAATCGAACTCTTCTTTGTCTAGGAAGCTGATATTCATGAAATCTACATATAGGTCCATGTCATCCAGCAACATATCAGGTTCAGGTGCATGTATTTCTCCTCCCCCTTGTTGAGAATTAGTTATTTTTATTTTGACCTTTAATTTGTGGGGATTTTATAAATTAACCATGGAGGGTTTTTCTCTTCGTCATCCCCTAAATTATTTCTCTGGGTTTTTCTTTGTTGGGTTGTTCTAGGCTAAGTGTTTACCATGGGTATAACACTTTTACGAGAAACAATGGGTGATTAAGCACTCTTTTCATTGGAGGGATTTCCTCTCTCCTTATGGGGTTCTGTGGTGCTTATGATAGTCTCTATATCACCAGGATTTCTATCAACTTCTTGAACATTAGTGTCATGATTATTACCCTCTTCTTCTCCATATATAAGAGTGTTGATGAGTGAGGGGATGAGCCCAACTAAAACTATATGATTGTCAAAAAGGTGATTGGGTTCAAACCTCTTTATCTCCTCTACATACCTCATGTTGAAATGGTCGAAATAAGAAGCATATTCGTGAATCTTATCAATTCCTCTTATGATAATTTTTCATACCTTCCAGGGTAGAGAGATAAACTGCTTTTTTCTTTTCTTATAAAAGGTATGAAACTAGAATCTATATTGTCTTGCCACTTCTATAACAAACAATTTATCAGACACATAATATGGAATAAATATGGGTTTTTTCGTGAGAACAAAAAACCCTGATGATATTATAATCATCCATTTTTTCAAGAACTCTTTTTCCATTCAGAAATGTTGAGGCTTTCAATGAGAGTTGAGAAGTTACTTCTCCAAATAATAACTTTTTAAACTCAGACATGAAATTATTATATACTTCATAGAAATGGTGGCCAACCTTTTGTCTCCATGGAGCATGATACCACATGGTTAAAAGGTCCACTTTTGAGTTTACCCTTTTAGCAATGCTTAATCCTTTAAAAACATGACAGTAGGTGATGGAGAACACCAAATAAGATGCCATATAAAATTTCTTCTCAATATTGAACTTCATTAGATGCGTAGTGACTTCATTTGAGATAATCCTCGCCCAGTTGAAGATTATGTTCTCATGAACAATGAAATGCAATATATACAATGCCAATTGGGGAATAGTTGTTGTAGAATATTGACTAGTAATTCGAGTGAATAACCAAGAAATTTCTTTATATGGGTATTTTAAAGAACTAACCTAAATCTTGGATATGTCTTCTAGCATTGAGGCCGAATCTTGTAGATATTCTTGTAGAAGTTCTATTCCATTATTTTTTATTTTCAGAAAATTTATGGCTTCTTCTCCTTTATAGACCAGGTTCATCTCTGACAATATCAACATCTTCTTGAACAATGAAGGTGCCAGTGAAAGAGGGGATTCACTTTTAAATAGGATAGTTCTTATGTTCTGAACAAGTTTATTGACACACCAGGTGAGGATATATTTCGTTCAAAAACCTTTGGAATGCAGCCGGAAAGATCTATCCTTGATGTCCAAACTTTATTGTTTTCTTTATCCAACAATTTTGAATAGTACCAATATGACCTGGACCAATGGTAGTTCTGGTCTTCTCGGGCGAACAGGTTCAAGGTATCCCCATAGAAAAATTGTTTTCTCATCGTTGTCTTCAGCAAGTTGGTGAACTTCATTGTAATATTACTTAGCATAGTAAAGTGACCCTTAAGTTATATTTATTTGGATGAAAGCATTAACTTGAAATGAATTTGAATTGCCTCGATATAAACATCATTAATTAACAACCTTTACAAAAATAAATTTATCAGTTAAGTCCATAAGAATAACATTAAACGTGACTCAAGAAATGTGAAAGAATGGGACACATAATAATAGAGAGTCAGAGTGAGAGTTGGGAAAAAAAATGCAAAACTGCGAGTCCGAGAGTTCATAATAGATGAAGTGGTTGTGAAATGGTTAAGTGTTGAGGTTTATCATATGACTTGTGAGAGATGAAAAGGCACCAAATGCAAGTTCGTGAGTCCACAATATATAAAATAAACTAAGTGTTGGGGTGGACTAATCTTACAAGAAAAGAAAACATAAAACGCATCCATGAGTCTGCCAACCTACGAATATGGAAAAAGAGGACTAAGTTGTTGGAAGATTGGTTGTTGTCATTGATGTCAACCCTAGTCATGGGTTTTGGACCACAAGATTGATGAAGTTATTTGGACATGAAGGAAAATGAACATGAAGATACAACACCCATGGATGGATAGTATACATCATGTTGTT
>ML782353.1:67477-81362 GCA_009831015.1 Picea engelmannii | reverse complement strand
AAAGTTCAGCTCTTGATTCGCTATAATTATGGAGATACACTCTGTGGAATATAGGGTTTGTGACCAGTCCTGAAACTAGTCAAAAAACAGGTGTTCTGGGTAAAACAGTCATAACTTTTTCATACAGACTCCAAATGTAGTGGGAACACTTCTATTGGAAAGAGTACGGACTTTAGTTTCTTGTGTGTGAGTTTCAGAATCAGATGTTAAATATTGAGCGCGGGGCATGCTGTACAAGTTGGGTCTTCTGAACAGACCAGAATTGTATAAAGTTTTATTATCTTTCATATATTCTTGGGTGGAAGGAAGGGGAAAGGATAGAGAGATCAAATCTCTCTTGATATTGGAGAATTGTATCTTCCTCTTGGAGGTTTATCCCTCCCTTTACATTTGGAAGCTGTAGCTACCTTTGGAAGTCATTACTTCCCTTGAACAAAAACTATTGATTATTTCTCATATATATTGCGCATGGTGTATTGTGGTGTATTGGTGTAACTCTTATACTATTGTTCATTTCTCATTGGATATAATTGAATGGTTTAAGTATAAATTGGAAAAGGTTTTTAAATTGTACTTGATACTGATTCACCCCCCTCTCAGTATCAACATAAGTATGGTAAGTTCAATAAAACCAAGAAAGGGAAAGGATGTATGGGATATGTGGGGAAGAAAATATATATAGGGTAAAGAAAGGTGATAAAGAAGAGGGAAAAAAGAAGGGAAGGGGAAGAACAAAGGGTTTCAACACACATCTTGGCATTTTTTCTACAGTTTTTTAGGTCTCAAACTTCTGGGGTCATTTTGAGGCCCTAAACAACACATTTTTGGCACGAAAACACACAATATATAGCCAAAGGTATATACTCGGCCATTTGGAATGTGTACATTTTTTCTATACCTTTCCGATGAGCTACTGAGCACCCCAAATGGAGATTGTATGCAAAATTTATGCCCCCGGAAAGTTGACGTATCAACTAATCACATCGGGGCCCACAAACCTTTTGGCATTTCATCTTCTAGGGTTAGGGTTTTGGATGTTTATGGATTTATCATTAACTCTTTATGTTAAAATGCCTTTTCAACCTCTTTGTAATCGTCTTCTTGTGAATGAATGTATCTAACACATCTCTCTTTTTAGGGATAATCAACCACCATTCTATCTAGCTTGTGTGCTTTGCATTTTATAGTATTTTGTATTCTATTCATTAATATAATATGTTTTTAACTATATTATTGTGTTTCTTGCAATATATCTATGTGTTTCCTTGTTATATCTCTACATTCATGTCATTCTTCGCCTATTATGGATTTGTGGTATCATAGCAATCTGATATTTGTTGTTTCTTTGTGCATGTTCCTTGTTGTTCCTAAGATTGTTCTAGGATCAAAGAACAATGTCAACGCATCTCATAATAATAATTCAATTGATTAAAATGACCTTTTAATACCCCTAATTTAATATGAGCATTCAATGAATAATAATTAGAAATAAAGAGGCTTAATCTCATCATAAAGTTCTTTCAAAATTAATAAGATGGAAAACAGAGTTGAGATAAACAATAATTGAAAGAAGGAGTATTATATCCAATCCCGATGAATATTACTTCATCTCCAATTGAAGAAATAACAAATTATTTACCTATGTCATGAAATATCAATAATTTTAACAAAATATAAAAGCACTGGTCTAACTTAACTCACAACAAAGAAGAGGAAATGTTGTACTTGTATAATTTTTTTGTAATTTACTATAGTGGAGGTTTTACCAAGTTGCATAAAATATGGCATGGATAAAATGATTAGAAGAGAATATTTTATGGAAACATAGAGAAGAAACAAATAAACCATAGAAATGAAAATCAAAATCTCTCTATCTTAGTTTTTATTGAAAGTTGTGTATTTTCTCAAGGTACAAAAAGTCCCTTTACATTGAATTTCCATCAGCATTTATATAGAGGGATCATAACATAATTTTTTATTTGATCCTATTTTTCATGGATCTCTAACTATAATATGATATTTGATTTCCAAAACTAGATCAATTTAGTTAGATAATCTATGGATTCCTCTAACTATTTAAGAAAAATCCTCATTTTGTTGATTGAATTCCCCAAATTAGATTTTAAGACCATCATTAAACAACAATATTTGTCTTACCAAGATAAAATATCACAACCATTGATTCTCTAATTAATAATATTTTTCGACCATTGTTTTAATCCCACATTCACTAGGATATTTATTTTGCATGGATTTATATCAAATAAGTGTTCCCAATTGTTTTGAAATTGAATGAACAAGACCTGCAACCTTGTGCATAGTGTAAACTTTTAGAAGTGGGTCCTGACTTTACCGGATCAGCCTTTCCTTGATAAACATACAACTTAAATAATCAAGCTCAATGTCCGGTGACCTGACATTACGTGGCATGTTGACGTCACCACAAACACGTGGAACCCCCTCATTGCTTTGTCTTGTCATTGATGTGACAAAAGTACATGCGACATGTCCCCTTGATCTGATGCATTTCTATAGAATTCCATGTGTCCACATGGTAGTCATTCATTGGTTGGATGTCATATCAGATCATATTGATATGATATGCAACTACGGTCTAGGATCCTGGTGATCCGATAGCTGAGAGCTCTACATGACTTGGAACCTCCCGGTTGGTTGCATACATCGACCGACATATGTCAGTCCCCAGATTGTGGAAAGAGTTTGGGCTTAACCTTTCCAGTATATCTCAATTTTTGAGATCTGAAAGAACCTTGACCGTTGATCTGATATATCTTGGATTTGTTATTCGTCGTTGATCTAGAGCTCGATCCATAATGAGCCTTCAATTTGATATGTTGTGGGACCAAAAGACTTCAACCCCAGCAACATTATGTTGAGATTATATGGACACATGGTAGCTCTATACTGGTGTTGAGTTGGCATGCCACATGGGAGGCTTACGTGGCACCGGATCGAGACTATAGGTAAAATTTCTTGGATGTGATGAACTCCTGGGGTCTTGTGGTCTGACATGATGTCATTGTTGATGTTATCTATTGGGTCCCATGGCTACGTGGAATACTTATATTGATTTGTGTTGACGTTGAGGTGGACAAGAAGGTCACATGTCACCTAGATTTGTTGTGCTAACCCATACATTTGGCAGGTTTCATGTGCCCACGTGGAATCTATTGGTTGGCCTTGTCAGTGTTATGTTGGTGGGTGATGTGGAACCGGATCGGGTCATTAGTCCAGTTCTTGTTAAATTTTTACATCTAGGAGGCTGGTGATTTGACATCTCGGTGATCTAATATTGAGAGATTTGAATTACAAAGGAACCTTCGGGAACCACAAAATGGTGAGAATCGTTGATCTCCATATTTTATCGTGCTTGACCTACACGCAAACATTATTTTATTAGTTTAAAATATTGTATTAAACAAAATAAATCTAGTTTTATATATATAATAATGATACAAAACACATAACTATTATAAAATTTTAAACGATTAAAACTAAATCAAAGAAATTAAAATCTAAGTTTAAATCTAAAATTAATAAATAACACAAAATAAGAAAAGGAAAATTAATCTGATAGATCAAAATCAAATTAAAATTTAGATAAACAAATTAAATAGGAAAGAAAACATATTCTAATAAAAATTTTGAATTTTTATTTAGAATGTTAACCTATGTTACAACATTAGGCTCCATCTGGGGATTGTGTCTCCTTGCGAGGCATTGGAGAACATGCAGAACAAGTGATTTTATTAGTGGGTAATGGATTCATTATTCTCTAAAACTATTTATTCAAAGAAACATAAAATTAAATCCTTTCTTTTATTATAAATATTATATAAGAAGTGACAATAATGTCAATAGGTAAAAATGTATACATGCTTGAATAAAAATTTCAAGAAAGGGTAATAAAAAATTTCCTTGTTAAAATTTACTCAAGAGTTGTCTAAAGTAATCAATCTAAATTTAGCTCAAACACTAGATTTCTAACTGATCTTGTCTTAACTCAAGGCTTAAAATAATATTTAGATTTATTTTAGACAAACCTAATCAGACCAGGATACAAAAATCGTTGAAAAATAATTAATAACATAGTACTAATAAAGATATGTAGAAACAACCTTTACATATATCATAGATATTGATTCATCGCCAGCAAGCATCCATAGCCCTGAGTGAAGCTATCTGCATAGCCCAAATTGAATTTCCTTTCACCACTTCATGGTTATAATTTCATTTATTTGAGATTTTTGTAGGAAAATCTCCCTGCGGACAGGTAGATTGCCTCAAAGAGATAGACCCTAACTCTAAGACAGAAAGTGCTTAACATGGACACTAACTTCCTTTCAAATATATACAAACTAATACATGAGAAGGAAGGAGAATAGAAATACCTCTTTATCGACGTTTGTCCCTGCACGCTTCGAGTTGAGCTCCAAACTCTCGCTCCTCGATGAGTCTTGTAGAAAAACAAAGTACGACCGCTTCCTACTCTATTGATATTAGCTTGAAAACAGATCTATCTATCAACGATAAGTTCATGTAAGATCAGACACAAACTAGAAAGAAACAGGCCAAGTGTGTCATATTAATGAGAATAACGAAAACAGTACTTACAATCGTAGATGCAAATGTGACAACTTCGTCAAGTCCCCTTTGTCTAACCCTTGCTCGAAAGATCCACAACCTGGATGATAGCAGCTTCTCTGATCACTCTCTTTTGACTGGCTGTGTGTTTCCTATGAGATCATAGGTTTCATGCTAGCAATTCTTCCCCCTTTTCACCATCATAGAGTCTGCTTATATAGGTTAAGAGAAGCTTAACCTCTTGACTTATCTTTAGAACAAGTTGAGGAATTCCCTCCTTGGATCAGGGATCTTCTGATGGAACCAAGAATTCGAATGCAACTGCCTTCTAAACTTGAGAGATCCTCCCCTTATTCTCCTCAATGGGCCAACTACTGCCTCAGATTAGACATCGCTCCCTCAAAAGGGGAATCAGGGACCTATAACGCTCCCTAGGAAGCTTGAGGGGGGCGCCAGTGCTCCAAGGATGGATAACGCTCCTTTAGAGGGGCAGTGGTGCGTTATAACGCTCCCTAAGACCTTATAGGGGAGCACCAGTGCTCCTAAGGCTGATATATGGGAGCGCTCACCTTCAAAACCTTTGTTTAAGAGCTCCTCTCAGGTGATAAGAGTTCCTTGACTTCAGTTAATCATTTTCCCTCCTCCAAATCAAGTGTATGAGATGTCTTAAGTGCCTCCTTAGTGTCGTCATTATGGCAGTATGCCTGAACAACATTTGCGACATTTGTGAACAACTTGTGACACTTGTGAAAGTTGTAAGGAACATGCGACACTTACGAAACTTATCGAAGTGAGCAATATTGAGGTGTAACAGAGATGAGGGAAATAATTTTATGAATTTCTTTTCATCATCTCTTTTTGGAAAAGATTGGGGAATTCATTATTGAATTTCCTTTCACCATCTGTCTTCAAATTTAATTCTATTTCTTTGAAGTGGGGGAAATCAATGTGATATATAACACAAGGGATGATATATGTTTTTGATAAAAATAAAATAGAATTGTCTACATGTGTGAGTATACTCTGAGATCAATTTTCCCTCAATTCTAACTATACCTTTTCCTATAAGTAAAATTTATATTTTTGAATTCTTTATGATTAAGGTTTTACCTTGAGAAAACTAGTCAGTTATAGTCTAATATCAAAGCTTGATTTTCAAAAGATTACCCTAAACATTCTTTTTCAATTAAAATAAAGAAATGAATAAAAAAATTCACTAATCTTATAAAACAACATGTCTAAATTCTATTGACTAGACCTATCATTTCTATTTTCTATAAAGACTTGAGTAAGATAGAGAGGTTTAGCTTCATTTATTCAAAACAAAAAAACTAAAACTAATTATGAAAGAATATCAAACGACATTCTAATTGATCACAAAACAAATAGAATTATATTCTTCAACTGAAAATTACTATCATTTTGAAGAAATTGTTACCTAAGAAATGAACACAAACTAGCCGCAATTGGGTTGTAATTCATAAAATGAGTTCTTAACCAAATTGGGTTTTGAAAATGAAATAAAATTACGGATATCTACAAAAAAAAAATAAAAAAAAAAAAATTAATAAATAAAATGCTTTAAGAATTTCCTATTTACAAGAAATCTAAGCACATCTTCATGGACCAAATTGCTTTGTTTTGTCTCTCCTATCAAAATGATCCGTATTTTTTCTTGATACCTAAAACATGTACACAAATTGAAAACAAACATTGCAAAATTGAAGTAAAGCATTCTATTGAAAATTGAAATGATACATCGAACTACAAATTTATTTATATACAAGTTGTTGGAATAATGAGATGGGGGGGTGAATCAGTATGAGCACATTACAACACTTTTAACCACAATATATATTATTTCACTTTATCAACAATGTTCAATAGTTTATCATCAATGTATCATCTATGATTTCATTCAATATATCACGAGCATATAATCATAAGCAACATCACATCAAATACACAGTACACCAATATTTACATGGAAACCCAAATGGGAGAAAACCACGAAATGATTTCTTATATATATCAATAATTCATTCATACGAAGCACCAAATTCCAAATTCTCTAGCTACAACTGGAAGGAGGATATAACCCCCTATTCGCAGGCTCCAACTTGAAGGAAGATACAACTCCCTGAATTCTCTAGCTCCAACCAGAAGGAGGATACAACCCCCTGGGTTCTCTGGATCCAACCAGAAGGTGGCTACAACCACCTAGTTCCTAGGCTCCAACCTAAAGGAATCTCCAACTCCCTGATTATCCAACTCCAATCGGAAGGAGGCTACAACCCCATTTCCTTGCACCATCCTACTGCCATGAAATATAAGTGTAGACCTACTATCACTACCAAAATCACTGCCACTATCACTGTCAATATCAACCTGTAACCAGTCAACCTATCACTGTATCCAAACTATCACTGTCACCAACTTGTCACTATCATTGATACTCAACTACATCTTCGCACATAGTTCATATACCAATGACACCTCTAAAATAGATGTCCAACATCACCAAAACATGCCTCTACTACACATTTACCAAGATCACCAACATACCATCAAGTACCAACATGTACCATGCATCAACCATGCATCAACCTATGCCACAAACTATACCATCAACCATGTACCATAACAAGTGAATCAACCATGCACCAAACCTAAATCATAAAAACATGTACCATACCTTGTTTCAACCATTCACATCAACCATCAACACATGTACCATACCATGTGCCAACCATGCACAAAACCTCCACCAATATTCCAATATCACCAAGATGTGTCTCAAGAACTATGCCAAGATCAAGTGTCCAACATGAACCTCAATAATGTGCCAAACCAAGAAAAAATCTATGCTTCAACAAGTATTATACAAACATAAACAATACATGCATCCAATCATGTACCGCAAACCATGTGTCTCAACCATATACCATATCACTCATGATATGTCTCAATCATGCCATACACCATAACATCATCAACATGTAACCCTAAAAACATGCATATAAACATACATGTAACTATGTAACAGACCTGGTGTATGTGATCATAAACCTTCGGACCTTCCTCAACTTCAGCAACAAAATAATAACATCTTCATCAAACTTTACCGTAGTCTCACGGGACTAGTTTTTGGATTAGCCACAAACCCTAACTTTAAACAAGAATAACTATGTACCTGTAATGAATGAAGGTTTGAAAATTGTAAACAATATTATTAAATATCTTATCTACAATTTATCCAGGTTTCACTACTTGGAACCTCCCAGAAAAGGAGTTATATAAAAAATGGCAGACCTTGTTGAATTTTATCTTATTCTAGAGAGCGAACTTGTATACCATGCCACACATGGAATATTTGATGTTTGGATCTTAAAACCATACACCACATACTACGTATTGTAATTTATCCAATTCATTTGGTCTCACTAAATTTTTATCTTCTATGAATAATGTGTGACCTTTTTACCCAGAACATTGGTTTGAGACTAGTTCTAGGACTATCCAAAAACCCTATCTTCCACATAGTGTATCTCCCAAAACAAAAAGACCCAAAAGCTGAAATTTCTACCATAGGTACCTTTATATGTCATATCAACATCAATTTTCCAACATGCACCTCAATAATGTGCCAAACCAAGAAACAATCTATGCCTCAACAAGTATTATATAAACATCAACAATACATTCATCCAATCATGTACCACAAGCCATGTGCCTCAACCATATACCATATCACTCGTGATATGTCTCAATCATGCCATACACCATAACATCATCAACATGTAACCCTAAAAACATGCATATAAACATATATGTAACTCTGTAACAGACCTGGTGTATGTGATCACAGACCTTCAAACCTTCCTCAACTTCAACAACAAAAGAATAACATCTTCATCAAACTTTACCTTAGTCTCACAGGACTAGTTTTTGGATTAGCCGCAAACCCTAACTTTAACCAAGAATAAATATGTACATGTAATGAATGAAGGTTTGAAAATTCTACACAATATTATTAAATATCTTATCTACAATTTATCTAGGTTTTACTACTTGACACCTCCCAAAAAAAGAGTTATAGAAAAAATGGCAGACCTTGTTGAATTTTATCTTATTCTAGAGAGTAAACTTGTAGAGCATGCAACACATAGAATATTTGATATCTGGATCTTAAAATCATACACCACATACTACGTATTGTAATTTATCCAATTCATTTGTTCTCACTAAATTTGGATCTTCTATGAATAAGGTATGACCTTTTTACCCGGAACATCGGTTTGAGACTAGTTACAGGACTAGCCAAAAACCCTATCTTCCACAGAGTGTATCTCCAAAAATAAAAATACCCAGACGCTGAAATTTCTACCATAGGTACATTTATATGTCATATCAATATCCTCCAGGTTTCACTATCTTAATCATTCTATAAAAAAATTTATATCGAAAATGGTAGGATGACCTATAAATAACATACCTTAGAACACATCCTCACAAGACTTCATCCTCCCATGCAATTTTGACCTTCTTTACTTCATATTTCCTCTGAAAAATTCCTCAGATATCCTTGGTTACCTCAGATAAGAATCACTTGATCAATTGGATAGATATTCAATGAACTTGTTTGTATGAATCATGTGCTTATGAGATACTTGTTGAGGTGTATTTATACTTTTTCTAAGTAACCTATTTCCTTAACTTTAGGATCCCTTTCCTTAACTTTAGGGATTCTTGAAATTTCTTGTTACAACCACTTTATCCTTTCATTAAATACTTGTAACCAACTAGGGGATTCTTTACCATTCTTTGGGGATTTCAACTTCACAAATCCATATCTCCCTAACCGTGAGGAACCATGTGGTGTCCACATATCATCAGAAACGACACAACAAGTACTATCCATATATGAGTGTATTACCTGCATTAAAACTTTCCTTCATGTCCAAAAACCTCATTCAAGTTTTGGTACCATAACTACACCTCCGGGGATTCATGTATACTTCATAAAATGTATCCATCACATATGTTGACATCAACTAACTCACAATGAATCTCGATCATACATATGATAACCAATTTTCCAATGATCTTGTCCACATATTTGGGGCTTCTATACTTCTCCAAGGGTTGAAATCAATCTCTAAGGGTTGACATCAATATCCAATATCACTCTCCAAGGGTTGACATCAATGAAAACCAATTGTCCAACACAAGCTTCCTACTTAATCCAAGTGAAATTAACTTGGTCATGTATAAGCAAACTTCCAATGATACCAAGTAAGCATTTCATTAATTAAATTATAAACTCTCTTACTACAAATGAATAAGAAAGACAAGAATAATTATTGCAGCAGAGGAGTGATGGAAAACTTGTTGATATTGAGAGGGGGGTGAATCAATATCAAGTATAATTTAAAACCTTTTTCAACTTATAATTAAACCATTCAACTATATCCAATGAGAAATGAACAATAGTATAAGAGTTACACCAATACACCACAATACAACATGCACAATATATGAGAAATAAACAATAGTTATTGTTCAAGGGAAGTAATGACTTCCAAAGGTAGCTACAACTTCCAAATGTAAAG
The DNA here is from genome assembly GCA_009831015.1 of Picea engelmannii. Lineage (NCBI taxonomy): Eukaryota > Viridiplantae > Streptophyta > Pinopsida > Pinales > Pinaceae > Picea > Picea engelmannii. The sequence continues at coordinate 71,145 of ML782353.1, read as the reverse complement.
GGAGGGATAAACCTCCAAGAGGAATATAAAATCCTCCAATATCAAGAGAGGATTTAACTCTCCATCATTTCCCCTTCCTTCCACCCAAGAATATATGAGAGATAATAAAACTTTATATTAAATCATCACCATCAAACAACCATCACATAGAACCTGATAATGCTTCCTGAGACTTCTTCAAATTCTGCAATTCTTCAATTCTTGGAATACTTTGATCCTATAGATAATATTACTCAATGTATTCTCTGAAACTTCTCCAAGTTTCACTCCTTGAATCCTCCCCAAAAAGAAGTTATAGAGATAATGGTAGACTTTGTTCAATTCTGGTTTATTCAGAAGACCTAACTTGTACAAAATTCCCCTTGCTCAATATTTAACATCAAATTCTGAAACTCGCACAGAAGAAACTAAAACCCATAATATTTCCAATGAAATTTGTCCCACTTCATTTGGATTCTCTATGAGGAAGTTATTATTGTTTTACCCGAAACACATGTTTATTGACTAGCCTCAGGACTGGTCAAAAACCCTATCTTCCATAGAGTGTATATCCATAATTATAGTGAATCAAGATCTGAAAATTTTACCATAGGTACCTTGATATGTCTTCTCAATACCATAGCAATTTAACCATATGAATTTTTCTAGAAAAATTTTTATAGGGAAAATGGTAAGATGACCTGAAAATAACATACCTTAGAGCACATCACCAAAAGACTTCATCCTCCCTTGAAATCCGGCCTTATTTACTTCTGATTTTCTCTGAAATTCGATTTGTGTATCAAATGAATGTATAATGATATTCATTTATACCATTTATGTCACTTCATTTTAACATTAGGGATGACCTGACACTTTCTTATTTTGTAATTATGTTCTTTAATTATCTTCAGGGCCTACATGTACTTCCTTCTTCAATTCACTTTGTCATCTTCAAAAATTCATTTCTCCTCAACCATGAGGATCCACGTGACGTGCCACATACCACTGGAAACAAAATGATGTATACTATCCATCCATGGGTGTTGTATCTGCATGTGCATTTTTCTTCATGTCCAAATACCTTCATCAATATTGTGATCCAAAACCCATGACTAGGTTGACATCAATGACAACAACCAATATTCCAACAATCTCCCCTTTTGTCATTGATGGAAACACTTATGCTCCCCATATCATCATGATCCCAATTTATCTCCCCCTTTGACATCAATGGAAAAGGGTAGGGCTTCTCCCCTTGATTTTAATTGCAAAAGGTAACTCTCTTCTTTGGGGTTGCTCCCCTTGAACATGTGACACTCAATAATACTTCATCCTTATTTTTTGTCTTTGGGAATTTTTCTTCCTTGGAATCCTTTTCTATGGCTTCTATCTTCTCTCTCTTCTTCATGTCTAGGATGTATATGTTGTTCAGTCTTCTTGTTGCAGTTGCAACCAATATTCTTGAGTTATTTTCTCCGATTTTACATTTTCGGGGGTCAAACGTAAGAGTGTATCCTTGATCCCATATTTTATTGACACTGAGGAAATTATGCTTCAGATCTTCAACCAATAGGACTTTTCTTGCTTTTACATTTTCACTTCAAAGATTTACAATTCCTTTTCCAATTATTTTAGTAGATGAGTCATCTCCAAATGTAACATTCCCACCCTTTTTCTTCAAGTTGACAAATTTGCTTTGATCTCCGGTAATATGATATGAGCACCCATTGTCTATGAACCATTCATATTCTTCTTTGCATTCTTTAGCGACCAATGTTATTTGACAGTTTTCATTTTGTGGAATTTATTTCCTTTTCCATGTTGTAGTTGGTATACATTCATTTGGCATATGATTATATTCCTTCATCTCTCTGCAATTTCGTGCTTTATGACCAAGATTATTTCACTTGTAAAATACAATATTTTGATCCATTAATGGGTCAAATGGATTATAATTTTTGTTGATAGGTCTATGAACATTTCCATATCTACTATTTCCACCATTCATGTAGCTTGCATAGTTATTCCTTTCATTGATTCTACAATTGATTGCCTTGTGTCCAAAATTTCCACAAGTATAACAATGTCCAAGAAAGAAATGTTGATACCTGGGAGTAAGTGATCTTCTTTGTGGTGTGGTCCATTTGGGTTCACAATCTATTCTTTTGTAGTTTCCTTCATAATGATTTCTTTCATACTTGATGGGAGAGGATCTTCTTGATGTCTCATTCCTTCTGAATTCTAGTCCTTTATCTTGTTGTTCAACTTGTTATGGAGTGTTGGTTTCATCATTTTCATCTTCCTTCTCTTGTTTTGTTGTCTTCAAATTGTCATTGTATCCTAGTCCTATCTTGTCATTTGGAGATATTTGATTGCTAAGGATCTCATCTAATTTTTCAGTGCTTTTTTCTAACTTCTTCAACTTTTTTGTTGTCAATAGTAGCTTCCCTTTTGTGTGATCCAATTCTTCTTTCAATTTCTCATAATATTCTAATTGTTCCTTCAAGCTATTAATGGTGTTTTCAAGCTTGTAATTCTCTTCTTCACAACTACTCAATTCACCTTTTAGTATTATGTTTGTGTTTCTAAGCTTGCTATTTTCATTTTCAACATGCTTCAACTTTTCAAGATTCTCATCTTCTTGTTCACTCTCTGCATTGTCTTTGTATCCCCAAAAGGAATCAAGGTTGGTTTCTTCGTCTGAATCTTCTTCACAAATGATTTCTTCTTCTTTAGAATTCTTGTGATCATCATCCTGGGTTTCTTGGGTTATCAAGAGAACTTCTCCTCCATCATTATATTCTTCATCACTCTCATCTGACGAGATTTCATCATCCTTGGAGTAGAAGCTCTTTTTATTTTTGAGACTTCTCTTTTTATAGTAGCATTTTTCAACAATATGTCCTATTCTACCACAGTTAAAGAATTTGAGAGGAGACTTACCTTTGTATCTTCCACTTCCCTTCTAAAACTTTCTTACAAAATTTTCTATTTCTTCATCAAGGCCGTTATCCTTGTATTTTGTCTTCTTTATGGCTTTAAAGGCTACTTCATTGTTTGGATGGTCACTTTCTGTACCTGTTCTCATTTCATATGCTATAAGAGACCCATGTAATTCATCCATTGTCATTTTGTTCAAGTCCCTAGTTTCTTCAATGGCAGAGACCTTAGCATCATACTTTAAGATAAGTGATCTCAACACTTTTTGTACAACTAATGATTCATCGAGATCTTCACATAATCCTCTGATAGCATTAACAACTTCATCAACTCTAAGAATATAGGTTGCAATATCTTCCTTTTCATTAATCAAATTTTCAAATTCCTCTCTATGTCGTTGAAGCTTGACCTGCTTAACTTTTGGATCACCTTCATAGATAATCTTGAGTTTGACCCATATCTCTTTAGTAGTGATGCAACCCATCACTTTGCTAGCAATGTTTGGTGCCAATGATGCTAAAATAACATGTATAGCTTTTGAATTACAACTCATAAGTTTCTTCTCATTTAGATCGATTGGAGCATTATTTGGGATTACATAAACATTTACAACTGAGTACCAAATGTCTACTCCCAAAGTCGTTAGGTAAGTTTTCACTCTATCACTCCAGTATGCATAATTTATTCCATCAAATTTTTGAATCCCATTTGAAATGTGCTCATGGTCATCCATCTCTGCTCAGGAT
>ML782353.1:47458-67427 GCA_009831015.1 Picea engelmannii | reverse complement strand
ACAATACACCATGCACAATATATGAGAAATAATCAATAGTTATTGTTCAAGGGAAGTAATGACTTCCAAAGGTAGCTACAGCTTCCAAATGTAAAAGGAGGGATAAACCGCCAACATGAATATACGGTCCTCCAATATCAAGAGAGGATTTAACTCTCCATCCTTTCCCCTTCCTTCCACCCAAGAATATATGAGAGATAATAAAACTTTACATTAAATCATCACCATCAAACAACCATCACATAGAACCTGATAATGCTTCCTGAGACTTCTTCAATTTCTGCAATTCTTCAATTCTTGGAATACTCTAATCTTGTAGATAATATTACTCAATTTATTCTCTGAAACTTCTCCAATTTTCACTCCTTGAATCCTCCCCAAAAATAAGTTATAGAGAGAATGGTAGACTTTGTTCAATTGTGGTTTATTCAGGAGACCTAACTTGTACAAAATGCCCCGTGCTCAATATTTATCATAAGATTATGAAACTTGCATAAAAGAAACCAAAGTCCGTAATATTTCCAATGAAATTTGTCCCACTTAATTTGGATTATATATGAGGAAGTTATTATTGTTTTACCCAGAACACTTGTTTATCGACTAGCTTCAGGACTGGTAAAAAACCTTATCTTCCACAAAGTGTATCTCCATAATTATAGCGAATCAAGAGTTGAAACTTTTACCATGGGTACTTTGATATGTCTTCTCAATACCATATGAATTTCACCATCTGAATTGTTCAAGAAAAAAATTTATAGGGAAAATGGTAAGATGACCTGAAAATAACATACCTTAGAGCACATCACCAAAAGACTTCATCCTCCCTTGAAATCTGGCCTTCTTTACTTCTGATTTCCTCTGAAATTCGACTTGTGTATCAAATGAATGTATAATGATATTCATTTATACCATTTATGTCACTTAATTTTAAAATTAGGGCCGACCTGGCACTTTCTTATTTTGTAATTATGTTCTTTAATTATCTTCAGGGCCTACATGTACTTCCTTCTTCAATTCACTTTGTCATCTTCAAAAATTAATTTCTCCTCAACCATGAGAATCCATGTGAAGTGCCACATACCACCTAAAACAACATGATGTATACCATCCATCCATGGGTGTTGTATCTGCATGTGCATTTTCCTTCATGTTCAAATACCGTCATCAATATTGCAGTCCAAAACCCATGACTAGGGTTGACATGAATGACAACAACCAATCTTCCAACAAACCTTACCATGCAATTTATATACATATGTACAGTGAAATAATGCTAAAAAAATATCATTACCTGATGACTCCAAGAAGACTGCTAAAGGATATCCATACTGATAAGAAATGAGTACCCGCTTATTTGTATGGTCGTTGTACTTGTTCAAAAGACTGAAATCCTTTTTCAGGATCTTTGTTTTGCTAATGAAATAAGATTGTTCCACTTATGCATCTCCAAGTGATTTTTTTTTATGATCATTAAGGTCTAATTCCTTAAATATCAGAGGCAACAATATATCTATTTGTGACTCATCATAAAACTGAACCCCACATTCACAGTGAAATAATGATGAGAGTATTTTATTTGAACTAATAAAAACCTTCAAATAAATTCTAAGAAGTTTCCTGGTTTTGTTCCCAAAGATTGAATTGTTGTTGCACAATATCTTCTTTCTTGATAAAATAAGGTTATTCCATGTGTATATCAGACGAGGAAGAGGAAAAAGACAATATGTTAACTTCTTTTTTATAAAACTCAAAATCAACATAATCGATTTGCTAATCATAACTATCATATATGTGTTCATTAAAATTTTTAGAAAATGATAATGAAGAACTCAACTCTTTAAATTATGTTGTCTTCTCATCAAAATATCTTTTATAAGCATTACTTTCTTCACTCCTTTCATATGTTTCCTTATCATCATAGATAGGAAAATAATGAAGAGATAAATCTTCTAAATCTGATATATAAATATTTCATGAATTTTGAAGTATTTCTTCTTCAGCAAATTTTTTAGAAAATAATGATGTTGTGGCTCAATATGTTTGAATATACATAGTTTCATGTTGATTTTTAAAATCTTCTGCAACTTTTTGAATATCTTCATCAGTTTCAAAAGAAAAAAATGTGATTATGTTCAGTAGATTTATGATTTTGTTCACTAAGAGAAAAATAAGAAATTATATTTTGTTGATAATATTCTTGAACATGTTCATAAATATTATTTTATTTAGATTCGTTATCAATAAATTCTTCTTCCTCGCCCTATAAATCACTTAAAAAATTGATGCTAAAATCAGCTTCCCAATCATTAGCATGTTTTTTATTTGGAATAGAAGGCTCTTCTTGTTTTTTCAGCAACATGAATTATAGAAATATGCATATTTGATACATCATGTTCATCTTCTTCTCTTTTCTCCTTTGTATCTAGATTTTCATCCTTTATTTGACTAGGAAGCTTCTTGCATGCCCATAGATTGGTTTCAATCTCCTCAACATCAATGAACATCTGCTCCAAAGTTGGAGTCTTCCTTTCTATGAGATAAAAGGCCAAATCAAGATGATGTGCTAGTGCAAAGTATACCTTGGCAGTGGCTTCAGAAGGACGAATTTCAACATGCATACTATGATAGAAATTTTCAAATCTTCTTTTGAACTTCATAATTGTTTAATTATTCCTTCTCCTTGTAGTATAAAACTCAGAAAGATATTGATGATGAGACTTCCTCTCAGCCCATTTGTACAAGAAAAAATCATGAAATTCAGTCCAAAAAATAATAGATTCAATTGGTAAGTCTCTAAACCATATTTTCACTTCTCCTACTAAAGAGTGAGTGAACATCCTCATGTTTAATATCTAAGAAATATGTGAAATGTTCAAAGGCTTCCATATGTTTTTATGCTGTAACATCATCTTCTCCATTGAATTTAGGAATATATTTGAAAATTTTAGGAGGAAAATCACGAAGAGCATATGGTATTTTAAGAGATTTATATCTATTTAAATCCCAAGGATGAATATTTGCAGGTTGATCACAAAGTATATGAGAGACTAAAGGATTTGGAAATTTAATATCATCCTCAACTGGTTTACAAGACTAATTATGTTCTAAAAGAATAGGATTTTTTACCTTTTTATCAAGAAATCTCTCAAAGGATACTAATGCAGTAGGTTGTTCATTACTTTCAAAGGACAATAATAATAAAGACTTATCTATTTTAGTAAAATAAGAAACTAGGGTTTCTTTTTCAAAGATATGAAATAAAGTTTTGAACTTATGATTCTTTGAATGAAAAAGATAGTAGAACACATTTTCTAAATGTATAAGAGATAAAAACAAAGGACCAAACATTAGATCTAAAATATCTTGAAATGAACTTGCCATTTGGTACCTAATCATTCAGAAACAGTTCTTCATTTTTTTGTCTACAAGGCTCACTTCCTAGTGGAGTCTTGAAAATCTTATTGGGAACACAATGGAGCTTCCAGGTGAAGGATGATTAAAGTGCCTATGAGCATCTAATTTCGTTCACGATCAGAAATTAGATATGTTGAATACTCCTAGGGAAGATAAGTATTTAAAATCCTCTCCCCAAAAACAGAGCCAAAAAGATGTTGTTCCTGAGATTGTTCTAGGCTCAAAGAACAATGTCAAGGAATCTCGTAATAATAATTCAATTGATTAAAATGACCTTTTAATACCCCTAATTTAATTTGAGCTTTCAATGAATAATAATAAAAAATAAAGAGGCCTAATCTCATCATAAAGTTCCTTCAAAATTAATAAGATCGAAAGAAGAGTTGAGATAAACAATAATTGAAAGAAGGATTAATGTATAAAATACTGATAAATATTACTTCATCTCCAATAGAAGAAATAGCATAGGATTTACCTATGTCATGAAATATGAAGAGTTTTAACAAAATATAAAAGCACAGGGCTTACTTAATTCACATAAAAACAGAGGAAATGATGTACTTGTATAATTGTTTTGTAATTTATAGCAATGGAGGTTGTACCAAGTTGCAACAACTATGGCATGGATAAACTTATTAGAAGAGAATGGTTTATGGAAACATAGAGAAGAAGCACATAAACCCTATAAATGAAAATCACAATCTCTCTATCTTCTGTAGAAATAGTTTTTATTGAAAGTTGTGTATTTTATCAGGGCGCAAAAATTCCCTTTACATTGAATTTCCATCAGCATTTATACATAGGGATCATAACATAATTTTTTATTCAATCCTATTTTTCATGGATCTCTAACTATAATATGATATTTGATTTCTAAAACTAGATCAATTTAGTCAGATAATTTATGGATTCCTTTAACTATTGAAGCGAAACCATCATTTTGTTGATTGAATGCCCCAAATTAGATTTTAAGATCATCATTACACAACAACATTTGGATCACCAAAAGCATTGATTCTCTGATCAATAAGCTTTTGCGAACATTATTTTAATCTGAAATTCACTGGGAAATCTGTTTTGCATGGACTTATATTAAATAATCCTTCCCAATTGATTTGAAATTGAATGAACATGTCCTAGAACCTCGTGTATAGCGTAACCTTTTAGAAGTGGGTCCCGACTTTACCAGATCGTCCTTTCCTTGAAAAACATACATATTCAATAATAAAACTCGGTGTTTGGTGACTCGACATGACGCAACATGTTGATGTCACCACAAACACGTGGCACCCCCTCATCGGTCCATGTTGTCATTGATGTGGAATAAGTACATGCCATGTGTCCCCTTGATCTGGTGCATGTATGGATAATTCCACGTGTCTGCATGGTAGTCATTCATTGGATGGATGATGTGGCACTCCACATGTAATAGTTTAGTAGTCTATCGAACTAGAAGAGGTCATGGTAAAGGTTTCATAAACATTCTGACATCCCAGTGATCCGATAGCCGAGAGTCTAGCATGATGCCATATCAGAACAGTTCGAGAGGTTGTGCAATTGTGGTCTAGGAGCCAGGTGATCTGATAGTCAAGAACCAGACATGACCTGTCATGTCCTAGTTGGTTTCATATGTCAGTTGACGTATTTCGGTCCCCGGATTGTCAAAAGAGATTGGGCTTAACCTTTCCAGTATATCCTGATGTTCGAGATCCGAAATAATCTCGACCATTGATCTGATATATCCCAGATCCATTCTTCGTCGTTGATCTAGAGCCCGATCCATAATGAGCCATCGATTTGATATGTAGTGGGACCAAAAGATTTTTACCCCAACGATGTCATGTTGAAATCATATGGATGTGTGGAAGATCTCTACTAGTGCTGATTTGGCATGCCATGTGGGAGGGTGACATGGCACCACTCGGATGCAGTGAACTCCCGGGGTTCAGTGGTCCGACATGATGTCACTAATGATTTCATCTACTGAGTCTCATCTCTACGTGGAAACATTCTATTCATTTGTGTTGGCATGGAGGTGGACAAGCAGGTCATGTGTCACCTGGATCTATTGTGCTAAACCATATGCCTGGCAGGTTCCACATTCCCATGTGGAATCTACTAGTTGGACTTGTCAGTGTTCTACTGGGGGGTGATGTGGCATCAAATTGGGTCATTATTCCTATTCTTGTTAATTTTTTACCATCCAGGAGGTCGATGATCCGACATCCAGGTGATCCAATAGTAGGATTTGAATTACAAAGAAACTTTTGGGAATTGTGAAATGGTGAGAAACATTGATCTATGCCCGCGAGAAAATATATGTTGTCAATATCCCTATTTTACCTTGCTCGACCTACATGAAAACATTATTTTATTAGTTTAAAATATTATATTAAACAAAATAAATCTATTTTTATATATACAAGAACGATACGAAACACATAACTATTATAAAATTTTAAATGATTAAAACTAAATCAAAGAAATTAAAATATAAGTTTAAAACTAAAATTAATAAATATAAAAATTAACACAAAATAATAAAAGGAAAATTAATCTAATAGATAAAAATCAAATTAACATTTAGACAAACAAAGTAAATAGGAAAGAAAACATATTCTAATAAAAAAAAATTATTTTTATTTATAATTTTAACCTATGTTATAACATCCTTGAAAAGGTTAGACTATCGAGAATTGGGTCTTGAACTGGTTGAGCTTGGGAAAGAACACTCTCACTAGCCTAAGTAGCCTCCCATGGAAAAATACAAGAGAAATGACGGAGAAGGAGATATTATCAAACCGTTGCTCAAGGAATTCCTCTTGCAATAGAGGAAGGAGATGATGGCCAATTTCATCCAGATCCTTCGACGACTACAAACAACAATGGAGGCACCTTCAACCTATATGCACTTCATAGGTGAAACACCCTTCAAGGTAAAAGTTAAAATTGATGTTCCTTTATTTTAAGGCCAAATAGACACAGAGGATTTGGAAAAATTGTTAAGTATGCTAGAGGGTTATTTCTTTGTCCAAAAATTTTCCAACAGTGGAAAAATCACCTTCACGCTCCTTAAATCCCTTCCCCATGTCATATATTGGTGGAAAAATTATTGTGAGAAACATGTAAGAGATTCTAGAACCAAATTGGGAGCCTTTTTTTAATTTCCTCAAGGAGCAATACTACTCCATTGGCAACTACGATGACCAGTTCACTAGATGGACAATTTTGTGTTAGGAGAGAGACAAGATGATGCCAATGTACACCAACATCTTCCATACCTCTGCAGAAAGATGGGTATTAAAGACTCTAAGCAGGATTGGGTTCTGGAGTATTTCAATGGCCTACATTTGTATATCCAAACATATATGGAGTTCCTAGACATCTCCTCACTGGGAGTCGCTTACTTATCTTCTATCAAGATCGAAAAAAGTTCAAGAAAAGGAATAAGTGGAATTTTAGTTCTGCAAACCCATTGCAATAGAATGATGGTAAAGGTTCCATTGAATCCCAAAACAAAGAACATAGCAAGGATTTCCAACCCTATTGTAATGTCCCCCATCCCAGCTGAGGTCCACTATGTGCAAAATACTCATAAAAATAAAATTTTATGTTAACTAATTTCATATAGATTATCATATATGGATTACATATAGATTTAACTGTTGTTTATTACCATAAATTAGATGCATCTACAACATGCTAAAATCACACATGAATACAGTAAATAGCTTGTCATAGCAGCATATACATCATTCTTATTTACAGAGTTAATGGACAACAAATAAACTCAATGCAAATAGAAACAAGATAAAACACTTATCTTTTATAAGAAGTTGTGCAACCAGCTTCTTGGGACAGACGTTCCACCCAACCATAGAATTTATTCTCCAAATATAAACATCCTCTCACCCCCAATCTAGGGCTAGCAATCCATAAAAGAGGGTGGTCTCTCACTGTCCACTCACAACTCATAAAACTCACAACCCACTAGTACAACTATCCTAATTTTCCACCAACTCTCTTCCTCTCGACCTACCAAACCCAAGGAATGTACCCATTCATTGATTCCAGTCCCTTGGGAATCCCATTCATTTACCAGGGTCTCTATGGCATAGGTAACCAAGAATATATTAGTTGGCAACCTCAAGGAAACTCACTTCCAAGAGAACTACCATCAAACAATAGCAAACACTTGTTGTTACAGTGAAACTCACACAAGAGTTCACTCTTCAGTCCTAACAACATGGATATTCACTATTTAGCTCCAAATACTCTCTAGATACACTCCAACATTCTCTATAATGCACTCTCCATGAAAGCTCCAAATCCAATCTCTATTTCCTTCTCTCTACTTGTTGTTCATGCCCAAAAATTCACTATCCAAAATTGTTGTGTCTTCCCATACAAATTTATCTCCTTTGGATTGATTTCTTGACTCACACACTTCCCCAAGATGATTGTAGTCATCCCTTATGCTTTCAATAAATATGGGATGTGATTTCTCAAACCCACCCTCTTACATGCATTCAATGATTGCCTTTGGGAACACTCAATCATAAAATATAGTTTAATACAAATGATAATAAAATTCAGGAATGTGGGTGCAATTACTAAACATGGGTAATTCCCCCTTCGAATCCCCTCTCTTATACCATCTCGTATACCCTCCCCTCTCTTGTAGAATAATTCATCCCCCATCTCCATCCATGTCCCCATAGCATATGGTATCACATTTTATTTAATAAAATTCAAAAGTTGCATTTCTTCTTATTACATCGCTTAGTCGTAGCCACATATTATGTGTACATTGAGAATTAATTAAACTAGGGATTATAGTGGGGATTTTACACCCAGTACAACCATTCCAAGACAAAAGCAAAGAAGGGTAATGAGAATTTAAAGGACACTAGAAAGTGGTGTGAATTCCACAAAATTCCTTAGCACAACACTAATGAATGTCGCTCCAAACAATGATTGTTAGCTGAGATGAAAGCCTCGGATTCAGATGTCAACTCAAACTCTAATTTGGAAATGGATAAGGGAAAATATATCATTGACATAGAACCCAGTGTCACCATCATTACAAAAAATTTCCAACCAGAGGATCTTGAAGAAGGAGAGCACCTCTTCCACTTATAGATGTGGGTGAAGGGGACCGCATTCCATTTCATTATTGAAATTGGTAGCCAAAAGAACCTAATATTAGCAAAGGTCGTTAAGAGGTTGAAACTAACAACTACACCACACACTCATCCATACACCACTAGTTGGCTTAACTAATGATGAGGCATATGTGTTAGCCAATAATGTTTCCTACACTATGACATCAATCCCTTCAAAGATGAAGTTTTGTGTAATGTTTCCCCACTTGAAGTTTGTGATGCTCTCTTAGGAAAACCATATATGTGAAAGTGTCATGTTGTTTATGAATTTATGCCCCATAGTTTCATTATTACTTTCGGAGGTCAAATATACAAGGTACCAGAGGAAATCCCAACTACTAAGGTCTCTTTGATCTCCACGAAGTAGTGCATAAGGTGATATCTCAAACCAGGAGATTTGTCCTCTTTATGGTCCAGTCGGAAGGTAAATGGAAGATCACTGCAACCACCAAAACCTTTGCATGAGGTCTCTCTACACAACAAAGGAAGGTGGGGAAGATAGTAGAAGAACAAAAAGACATATTTTCCTCACTTATTGGGGTGCCTTTCCACCATCAAGTAAAGCACTCAATTGATTTTACACTCAATGCTCCTTTTCCTAACGACTCTATATATAGATGCTCTATCATGGAGAATGAATAAATCAAATGCTAGATCCAAGAGCTACTTTTGAAGGGCCACATTATACCAATCTCATTACCTTGCAGGAGACCAATTGTTCTGGTGCAGAAGAAGGACATGATATGGAAACTTTGTATTGTTTACAAATCCCTAAACAATATTGTTATCACTCCAGGAAACTCTCCTAGGCTGTAAGTCAGAGATGCCTGGTAACTTAATCTTTTTAGAAACTATTTTCTCAATAATAGGTGTGGGTTTGGATCAAGATGAATATCTTAACCTCTGGATTGTATTCTCAAGACAGTCTTAGTTATATTCATGCAACACAAGGCCTTCAAGAGCTATTGTCAAATAGGTTTGTATAACAAATGGATAAAAAAACTAATCAATTAACCAGAACATACATAAAACCATATATATGATGGGTCAATGAACTAGCCAAAGATGCTTGTGATTCTTACTTAACAATCAAAAGTAAGATGACAGTTACCATAGGATCATTAAACAGAGACAAAAGAAATAATTCCACTCATAAGCATAGACAAAGATGAAAGAAGGTCTGACAGTAACAAATGAAAGAAGCTTGCAGGCTGATATATTAAATAAAGTGTCTTTCATACAAAACAATAGCATATAGAACTCAAAATTGAACCCTCTGTTCATCTTCAGTTTTCAGCTTTATAGCCTTTACAACACAGTTTCTAGATCCTGAAATAATGGATCAGATATGCCAAAAATAGAAAGTCAAAACTAACTTGCAAAAGATAAGGAATGATCCTCAAAATGAGGTCAATCCCACATTTCATGGTCTTCATATCTTGTAGAGTCCTTATGCAGTGAAAAATAGCCTTCCAAGGCTGAGTGATGACTCTTCCAAGAGATACAATTCGAATTTGTTGAGGTGTGCAAACACCCTGATTTTCTGCCTTTGAAAAAGGTACCAAAAATGATTGAAACACCTCTTCTTTCCCTTATCCATCAAAAATAGCTATTGGATCTGACTTGATAATTCGACAAATGTCCATTCAAAGAGGTTTCAAACCATTCCAACTCAAAAATTCCCGATCTGGGCAAAAATTCGGTCATTCTGGCAGTGACAGGCTTTCGGTGGTTAACACTGGAAAAACTGGGTGCTTTAACTATCGAAATCTCTGCTTTCCGTGGTTAATGAAGGTGATATTTAGGGCTAGTTAACCACCGAAAGTGCAGATTTTCCAGAAATAAACTGCCTTGGGAAAAATCAATTTTCCCAGCCGTGGAAAGGGCGTTTCACATGCTTGAATAGTCGATCGACATCTAGAAATCCTAAGATTTCCATTGGTGCTTTCAAATATGCATTTGTAGCTCATGAAGGTAATCAAAATTTCCCATCAATATTAGGCATCATTCTTCAAAAAATTGCCAGTGCATTTTTTATTGCTAACATTGGCTCCAACTAGGATGGAGACCTCCCTACGAGGTTTCCAAGAACCCGGCAGACCTTGTGCCTTTATTATTGGGCATGGATTTATTCAAACTTTACAATTCATCATATGACTTTGGAAATTCCATGTCGATTATTATATAAATAGTACACTCATCAGGTAGATGACAATGTACTCTAAAAGCTTGCAGTAGCTTTATGTTGTTTCTGAGATTTATCTTTTCAATCAGCTCCAGCAGATTGTTTGTGTCCTGTAGCTGTAGCTATGAATGTTTCATCAACAATAAACTTTAAAGTTCCAACCTTTGAGTTTTTACCATCATAAAACTTGGCAAAGACTTCTTCTATTTCACTCCTAGAAGTTACAACCCTTAGCCCCCTCGGGCTTCCCCTTTTCCATTACAAAGCCTATTTTAAATAGCAAAAAGAACAATAACTATTTGCTAAATTTATGGAAAACTAAATCATAATAAAATATGAAACAAACTAAATTGTTTCCAAGATGTCTCGAATTGCTGGAAAATCTGGGATTTTCTTCCATCTTATCATCAATGAATTTGGGTTGCCACCTGTCTATATCTTTAACCATATATTCCTGAATCGCTGGCTTGAACCCTAAATCTGCTTCAAATAGAAAATTCAATGCAATTGGATTTCAATAGGATCAAGAGCACCCTTCAATAGGATCAAGAGCACCCTTCAATAGGATCAAGAACATCTTCTAATTTCGAAAGGCACAACTGGGAGAGATTTACAGGCATAAATGTATAAAGTTTGTTAAAGATCCAAGATTATAGGAATCTTTGATCAATTTCTTTTATCTCCTTACCTCGCTTGATTCAACACATTTTTCATATGCAAAGAGAAATTGTAACTTACAAACACCTTTTATTATGCTCGGAATACTACCATCTAAATAGAACCCCATTTAGAACAATGATATTTTTCTTTTGCTAAACTTTCTTGCACATCGATCACAAGGAGCAAGTCAATCTTCCCTCTGCTTCAAAATATTTTGTCACTTGTCTTCTGTGAAATATATATCTTCATAACTAATCTCACAATTCATTTCTGGATCATGACCAGTAATGAACAAAGTCATTGCTTGATATGGGCATGATTGGTACAAAAGTTGTGTTGAAGAAACTTTGAATCTTTTCTGGATGGTGTGCAACACATGTCATCACTATCGCAAGTAGAGATAACACTGATCCCAAAAGATTGAGCTGCAAGTCAGTGACAGTAGCAATGCCAACACCCAGCAGTAGGATCACAAGTGAAAACTGGATTTTCCGGCTGAAATCCTTCTTGAAAAAGAGAGTTTCCAAAAGAACAATACAAGGAATAATTGCCAACTTTGTCATCTGATATAATCCAACAGAGTTGAAACCCAGGAAAAGGTTCAAAAGTCCAATAGAGATACCATTCAAAATACCAAATCCCATTATAGCCCATGCATCAAATGGCTTATGTTCAAACAGTTTCAACCATAATGTTATATGCAGAGAACATAATGTAACCAGAAGATGCCAGCTGGTCAATGTTGTGGCGAAGTTAAATCTGAGAGTGCTGATGAGCGCCTTGTTGCAGATGACTATCAAAACAAAGGAAATAATAGAGAGACTTAAAGCTCTAACCATTCCTAGCTGAAACCCTGTACTCTCTGTCACGTTTGCTCTATATTGATTGACTGTCAACTGCACAAAAATAAAATATTCCTAGAATATTTCGCCAACTAAATGGATCATGAAGTAAATTGTAGCCAAATTCCAGAACCAAGAAAGTCTTCAAGTGTCCTAGAACTTGATATGTGACTGGAGATGTCTTTCCAATCACAAGAAATGTACTGAATTTGACAGACACGAAGATCAAACAGGATAAAACAATGAAAATTAGAACATGAGGCATTAAAATTGGCATTGACAGAAGCAATTTCTATGAAAAACCTCTCTGATTTCTATTGTAGCTTGATCTCCACAATTTAAATCTTCTAACCCTAAATGCATTCCCTTTCATTTCATTGATGATTCTACATTGGCTAGATTCTTATGTTGAGATCTTTCACGATGCGTGTCTTGAAACCATAGGCGATTTTCTTGCTAGCTTCTGAATATACTCATCAACACATTTAATGTCCAAGACTTCAATATTTTGCAATGCAAACTGGTTTTCACTTTCTCCAGAAAATGTAACCTATGGATGATCTTAGACTTGCTTATAATATCAATGAGTGCTCTGTTTTAATATTAATGCACACTCTGATTTCAAACACATGTGACTTGATGCCCAACTATGATACTAGAGTTATCTTGACACCTGTTACATTAGATTATTAACTCCTTTGTTTGTTGATTGCAGATACATTAGAAACTGGAGCGTGGAGCTAGCCTTTAGGACCACAAAGAAAATCCATGCATAAGGCCATGATTTCTCTTCTTTGCATTTTTTAACATCATAAATGCATTTATGCCTTAGTAAGCTTGTAAAAGCAGCACCTTTAGAAATTTTTTAATAAGCACATCTGTGTGCCAACATAGGATCCTTCTAGGAATGACACGATCCCTATGAGCTGCCAAGAACAAGTAAACCTCTGCCTTAACCTGAAAAACCCTGCAACCTTCTCAACAATCATCCACAATTTTTCTGCGTCTAGTCCATTGGGCTATGGAGTCTCAAATTCTGTCACCAGACCTCTGCAATCTTTATTCAAACTCCCATAACTCTACTCATCTTTTGAAGTTAAACTACCCCTGTCAAAATTACTTTATATCCATTGGGGATGGAATTTTTATTTCAAAACCAAAACCATAATGCTAAATGAAAATTTCACGCATTGTGCAAATTTGAAATACTCACCCGTGAGTTTATTTTTCTATACTACCCTACTCTAACTACTGCAAATACATGTTTCAGGTATATACAAATTTCCAGAAAAATAATTCAAGAATCAAATTGCTTGACCCATCTTTATGTATACAACAAAGAACATGGAAGGAGAACAAAAGATACCACAAGGGAACTGCAACCGGCTCAGGTTCACTGCTGCAAAACATGATGCCAAACTCTGTAATATATGACATTACTGAAAACCGTGAGTCCATCCATATAAAAATTGGATCATAAAATTTATGTATGAAAATACCTTGCTGTTTAAATTCGAAAAGTTGCTTTCTTGTATTAGTTCCATGATGTTCCTGATCTGATCTAGGACTATTGCCATATGCAATCTGCTCTTTTATAACCGATTCTTCATACAAATCAAAGGCATCATGTGCAACAGAGATAAGATATGATGCATCTACAGATATATAATCCTCATTATAACCATTTGTATCATGAATATCTTCCTTAACAAAATAACTTTCATCTCTGCAAACAAAAGAGTCAATTGCTTCCTACTGAACATGCTTTTCAAATTCATCACAACATTCTTTAAAGAGACTTTCAGCTGAAAATTCATCTTCTTCTTCCCCTACCCTATGATCCTTTTCATTTTTGTTTAAAGTAGTAGGTACATAAGAAGAACAATCCCGAGAATCTTCGGTCACACAA
The DNA here is from genome assembly GCA_009831015.1 of Picea engelmannii. Classification (NCBI taxonomy): domain Eukaryota; kingdom Viridiplantae; phylum Streptophyta; class Pinopsida; order Pinales; family Pinaceae; genus Picea; species Picea engelmannii. Next base: position 53,252 of record ML782353.1, on the reverse strand, counting down.
TCATCAATATTCACATAAGATCTTCCTCTTGAACAACAATAATAGGAAGAATTTCATGTTCACAACTAGAAGAATAAACATTTTGAATATATGAATAAAATTCTTCACAACAACCCTCAAGAAGAATTTCCTGAGCAAAATACCTTTCACATCGATGATGGAATACTGTATGAAACTCTTTTAAAGAAGATATGCTAGAAGGAGGTAAAGATCAATACCATTCACGAGCATCTCCTTCTAATGAGAAGACAAACATCTTCATGAGCACATCCTCATGATATATATCCAGTTGAACCATGCATTGATGAAATCTGATGAGATGATCTGAAGGATTATTTTCTTTCTTTTCTGCAAATCTTGGAAGGTGATCTCCCCAAAAATCTATAGAAGGAACTGGATGTGGGAAACCAGGAACTGTTGAGAAGTCAAGACGTGCAAACCCCCGAGCCAAAAGAGCTGCAAACGTTTTTGACATTTGATTATTATGGAGTCGCCATTGAATATATCCTTCATGGAGTCGCCAGATAGATAATTACAACCAAATGATGTCCAAGCTTTGCCTATCATCAAAGATGGATCTTGTCATCTCCCAAGGAAGATGATATTTGATCTCCTCTCCCCGGCAATGGCACCAATTTGTTATCACTCCAGGAAACTCTCCTAGGCTGTAAGTCAGAGATGCCTGGTAACTTAATCTTTTTAGAAACTATTTTCTCAATAATATGTGTGGGTTTGGATCAAGATGAATATCTTAACCTCTAGATTGTATTCTCAAGACAGTCTTAGTTATATTCATGCAACACAAGGCCTTCAAGAGCTATTGTCATATAGGTTTGTATAACAAATGGATAAGAAAACTAATCAATTAACTAGAACATACATAAAACCATATATATGATGGGTCAACGAACTAGCCAAAGATGCTTGTGATTCTTGCTTAACAATCAAAAGTAAGATGACAGTTACCATAGGATCATTAAACAGAGACAAAAGAAATAATTCCACTCATAACCATAGACAAAGATGAAATAAGGTCTGACAGTAACAAATGAAAGAAGCTTGCAGGATGATATATTAAAGAAAGTGTCTTTCATACAAATCATTAGCATATAGAACTCAAAATTGAACCCTCTGTTCATTTTCAGTTTTCATCTTTATAGCCTTTACAACACAGTTTCTAGATCCTGAAATAATGGATCAGATATGCCAAAAATAGAAATTCAAAACTAACTTGCAAAAGATAAGGAATGATCCTCAAAATGAGGTCAACCCCACATTTCATGGTCTTCATATCTTGTAGAGTCCTTGTGCAATGTAGAATAGCCTTCCAAGGCTGAGTGATGACTCTTCCAAAAGATACAATTCGAATTTGTTGAGGTGTGCAAAAACCCTGATTTTCTGCCTTTGAAAAAGGTACCAAAAATGATTGAAACCCCTCTTCTTTCCCTTATCCATCAAAAATAGCTATTGTATCTGACTTGATAATTTGACAAATGTCCATTCGAAGAGGTTTCAAACCATTCCAACTCAAAAAATCCCGATCTGGGCAAAAATTCGGTCAGTCTGGTAGTGACAGGCTTTCGGTGGTTAACACTAAAAAAACTGGGTTCTTTAACTACCGAAAGCTCATCTTTTGGTGGTTAATGAAGGCGAAATTCAGGGCTAGTTAACTACCGAAAGTGCAGATTTTCTAGAAATAAACTGCCTTGGGAAAAGTCAATTTTCCCATCCATGGAAAGGTCGTTTCACATGCCTGAATAGTCGATCGACATCTAGAAATCCTAATATTTCCATTGGTGCTTTCAAATGTACATTTGGAGCTCATGAAGGTAATCAAAAGTTCCCAACAATATTAGGCATCATTCTTCAAAAAATTGCCAGTGCGTTTTTTATTGCTAACAAATATCACAACCAAGAATTGGTACCCAATCCCTCAGATTTATAATCTTCTATGTCATATAAAGGATGGAATTTTTTTTAGTAAGATTGATCTAAATTCAAGCTACCACCAGGTGTCTATTGAACAAACTGATGTATGGAATAAATCCTTCAAGTCCAAAGAAGGTCTCTTCAAGTGGTTGGTCATGCCTTTCGACTTGACTAATTCCCCAACCTCATTCATGCGAATGATGGATGATATATTGTGACCATTTAAAAACTCCTCTATGGTCGTATACTTGGATGACATCTTCGTATTTATAAAAACTTGGGAGGAACATTTGAAGCTAATCTGAAAATGTAAAGACTTGAATATTTTTAAAATTGCAAGTGAAATGGTATGTGCTTGGATAGTAGGATCAAGTTATAGACACATAAAGATTAATGAGTTTTTTCCTTAATCATAAGAAGCATAAATAGTCATAAACATCCATCATAAAACACACATTAACATAGAAAAATGATAAAGGAGTTCACCCCTCTCTTGGGCTACATCTCTTAGTCCAGCTTCCAATGGATCTTTTTCATTAATGCTCAAAGTGTCAAAATTAGTACTTCTTTACAATGCTCAGATTGAGAAATGGATGGATTTAATGGCTCTAGAATGTCCAAAAACCCCTAGCTGGGCTCTTCCTGCACCTGGTTTGGCCAAAAACTGAGTTGGAATCACTTCCTGGAAGTTTCTCCCAATTCTTTGATGTATCTTCTCACCAAAACGCACCCAGCCTAACTGAACCTGGCTTCTGGGCGTTTCCCATGCAAAAAACCTAACACACATACCTTTCCACAAAATTGGGAATTTTTTCACACTGTTAGCGTGATTAGTGCTCCCAAGGGTGGAGGTGTTGGTTGCATGCTACCTAGGTGTCCAGGGCCTAGGTGCTAAAACAAACACCCATTGTAGGGTTGGATGAGGGTTTGATAGGTGTATTGGCGCATGGCAGAAGATTGTCAGTGGGAGTGACAAGTGGTGAGGACCGTCCGTTTAAAATCCCCGCGCACAAATCTTGTAGAGTGAAAGGGTCATATGGAAGAACGTAATGCAACTGGGGGCTGGGGCTAAGCCCCAGTCTAGACCCTGCCAAACTCCATAGTTCTGCTAACTTAAATACATTTAAACACATATAGAGGTAAGAACTACAAGGCAGTAGGCTGGTATCCCATCCTGTGCAGAGAACACAATGTGGTGGAGGTCTCGGGTTTAAACCTCACAGACTCCACATAACCTTTTACCACTTCAACCAATAATGGGGTGCCACATGGAGGCCCCTGGCTGGGCCATGTGGAACCTTCCCATTCGCTTTCTCAATGCCACATGTTGATTATTCATTAGTCCACATTAAATGCCACATGGATCAGCCACATCATCCCTAACACTCAGCACTTTCCATGTGTCGGTACTGTACTATGCCATGTAAGCATCTTTGCACAGTCAACAATCCACTTCACTCTGCAACGTTTCCAGTATGGACATGCCACATCAGCACTGTATAGATTGTACAGTCAAATTTTTTTTGCATGTTTGGCAAAGAAGATAGAATGCGATATCTCAGTCATACAACATCTGTTTGAACTCGTTCAAGTTGCATTGGGATCGTGAGGATGAGGTCTACGCATGTGTATGTTTTGAAGCAATTCTGAGAACTTTTATTTTTGATCATATGTTGATCCCCTGGATCACTCCTCCCCATTGGGAAGCTTTTGGACCTCCAAAAGACTACTTCCAGTCTATCTGAATATGTGGGTACAATTCCCTCACCTTTCCAACCTCAATCCACTTGGCCTTGCTTGGATTTTTTCCTTTAAGACTAACTCGAAGGTATTCCACATTCCCTCGTTTTGAAGTTCTCATCCTCTTGTCAAGGATTGTGTCTTCATGCAGTTCTGAAAGATATTCTATTGATAAATCATCTATAGAAGGAATCTGAACATGCTCTGCTTTATCATCAATCAAAATAGGCTCATACAATCTCAAATTCTCAACATTGACAACTGAATACATTTGCATATAAGGAGGAAAATCGAAATGGAAGGCATTGTTACCAATATTTTCAAGAATCTTGAAAGGTCCATATCTATTTGGTTTCAGTTTTTTACCTTCTCCTTTAAGCCTCTCTTTTCTAATGTAAAGACAAACTTCACCTCTGACTTGGAAAATGTGATCAACACTCTGCTTGTCATGTCTTTTCTTATGCTTGGTTTGTCTCTTTTCCAACTATTCTTGAACCATTTGATGCGCCAACTAAATTTTTGTAATGCACTTCTTTTCCCTATCGATGTCATATTGACCATCAATAGCAATGTATTTCCCAAAGATAAAATCTAAAGAATGCTTCAAATGGAGATATTTGAGTTGAAGAGTGCTTAGCCCAGTTGTAAGCATGATGAATGTAGTGTAGGTGTTCATCCCAAATCTTAGGATGCTTGCTACAATAAACACAAAGAAGATGCACTATTGTTCTATTAACCACTTCTGTTTGACCGGTTTGTGGATGAAAAGTTGTGGTATTTTTCATCTTTGTGTCCATGAGTGCCCATAAAATTGACCAAAAGTTCCCAATAAATCAAGAATCTTAATCAGAAATAATGGATTTAGTGTTAGGAACCAAATATCAATATAGCATAGAAAAACCTCAAAATAAGTACTCAATGACTTGAAAAGAGATAATTTTAGGAAATAATCCTCTTTGAGAGGGAAACCTCCTTATACCCCACATAAATGTCCTAGTACAAGATGATTCCAAATGAAAATGTCTCCTTGGTATATATAGGAGACTAGGAGGTACAATTACAACTAATGGACTCAAGCCAACACAAATAAAATAACATTACTAATGTAATATGCCCCAATTAAGGGCTAATGAGCCACTATTTAGGGCTTAACATGCCCCTCCCCTTTAGATAAGTGTTGCCCACAACACTTTAGTAAATTTGGATGCTTTTGTATAAAAGAATCATATTCCCATGTGGAATTTTCAGCTAGTAGTTTCCTCCATTTAACGAGATACTCTGAAATGGATTTGTTCCTCAGCTGGCAAATTCTTATGTCAGTGATGGCTTCAGGATCCAATATGATTTTTCCTTCCTCATCAATTTCTGGCAATATAGTTTGAATTGGGATCTTGTCACCTATAACCTTATTTATGCATGAAACATGGAAATCTGGATGTACTCGTGATGATGCAGGCAACTCCAATTTGTATGCCATAGTACCAATATTTTGCAACACCTTATGATTTTGATCTGCCTTTTGTTTCATGCGATTTTGTGCCATGGTTAGGTTGTCCTTTAATATTTGGAGAACTTGTTGTTGATGCTCGATGTGATCTTCCACTGCTTGAACCTTAGATTTTTATTTTAGAGAAGAAGTGATGGAAGGAGGGTGGTATCCATAGAGTGCCATAAATGGTGTCATTTTTGTTGCAATATGAAAGGAAGTGTTATACCACCATTTTTCCAAGGGTAACCATTTGAACCATTGTATTTGTTTATCAGAGACAAAGCAATGAAGGTATCTTTCCGACACTTGTTCACTATCTCAGTTTGTCCATTAGATTGAGGATGATAGGATGAGCTATGAGCCAATTGAGTACCCAAAAAAGAAAATAATTCTATCCAAAAATGTCCAGTGAAGATGGGATATCTGTCACTTACAATAATCTTTGGGCTTCCATGTAGCTTTTGAACTATCTCCATGAATGCGGTGGCAACTATACTGGCTTTGAAGGGATGAGAGAGTGCACAAAAGTGTGCGTACTTGGTGAGTCTATCAACAATCACCATGATGACACTCTTTCCTTCAGACTTTGGTAACCCTGTTATGAAATCCATGGAAACCTCCTCCCAATGCTGACTT
>ML782353.1:12844-46538 GCA_009831015.1 Picea engelmannii | reverse complement strand
TCAAAAAATACTAACACAAATTTTCAAAGGAAGGGCTTGAAAATGGAATTCATCAACCCTTGGAATGTGGAAGGTGCATTTGTAAGGCCAAAACGCATGACCAAAAATTCATAATGGCCTTCATGAGTTCGGAATGTTGTTTTCGGGATATCATCTTCCTTCATTCTAATATGATGATACCCTGAACAAAGATCCAACTTTGTGAAATAGATTGCTCCATGTAGTACATCTAACAATTCATCAATGATGGGAATGGGAAACTTATATTTAATAGTGATATTGTTGAGCTCTCTATAATCTGGACACATATGCCATGAGCCATGTTTCTTGAATACCATTACCACCGGTGTAGAGTAAGAAATTTGGCTAGGTCTAATAATGCCAGCCTCTAACATTTCTTCAATGATTCACTCAATTTCACTCTTCTGGGAATACGAGTATCTGTATGGCCTAATGTTAGGAGGAACACTCCTAGGAATTAGGTGAATATCATGATCATGATTTTGAGTGGGCGTAAGACCTTTGGGAATATCTTCAAATACTTTGGAATGCTTATCAATGATACCTTGGAGATCTAGGGGAATAGACGGATTAGATGTTTGAACATCTAGTGAGCATAGTTTGCAATTACACCTTGATGCCCCTTTTTCAATAATTTTTTCATGCCATTGGAGCTTATCACCTTATTGAGTTTCCCTGTGATACCTCTTAACTCAATTTATTTTCCTTCCAATGAAAATTTCATGAAAAGTTCTTGAAAATTAAAATCCATTGTTTCTAATGATTGTAACCATTGGATTCCTAGTACGACATCAACACCACCCATGGGTATAGAAATCATTGGACTATTCATTACATATTCCCCCCTAGTAAGATTGATCTTATTGCATTTTCCTGAGCAATTGATAGTTTCTCCATCTGCAATCATTACTTGAAACTCTGGTGCTGGATATACAAAGCAATTGAGAGCTTTGGTTAATTTATAGTGAATGAAATTATGAGTACTACTAGAATCAATTAGGACTATTACCTTTTTCTTTTTGATATATCCTTCGATCTTGAGGGTTTGAGGAGTGCTAATTCCAACCAATGCATTATGCAATATCATGGGAGTCAACTCTTCAGAAGAAATCACGTCTACATTTTCCACTTGAGATGGTTCTTGTTCTTGTTATTCTTCTTCTTCCACTTCACAATCTATGTAGAATAATTTCTTATCACCACACATATGTCCCTTACTATACTTGTTGTCACAATTAAATCATAAACCTTTTTCTTTTCTTTCCTCCAATTATTGAGGTGTCAACTTGGTAGGTTGAGGTGTTTTAGAAGAAGGAACATTATTCTCTCGATAGATGTTAGGATTGGTCCTTCTAGTAGCCATATCCATATTTTTACTTTCAACATTTCTTGCCACCCTAAATGCATTCTCCAATGATTTGGGTTCCCAAAGACAAACCTCATTTTGAATGTTATCCCTTAAAGTTCCTATGAATACATCCATCAAGTGCTCATTTGGAATATATGTTACCTTTATATTCAATCTTTGGAAGTTCTCAATGTGCTCTGTAATTGGACCCTTTTGCTTGAGATTTATCAATTGGCTAAAGAAGGTATTTCTCCTTGTATCCTCATAATGTGCTATCATTTCTTCCATGAAAATTGTCTAAGTGACGAGTGATTTGCGAGAACAAAGCCATCGATACTACACAAATTGATTGGGTTCTAAATATAAAGAAGCAATATGTACCTTTTGTGTATGTGGCACATTATGTAGATCAAAGAATTGCTCCATCTGAAGTATCCATGTGATTGGGTCATTGCCATCAAACTTCCTCATATCTATCTTAGGAAAGTGGTTGGTCTTCAACCCAAAGTTAGAGTTTCTCCATTCTTGATTCATATTCCTTGTGTCCTCATCATGAATTTCATGGGATACATTTTCACGTTTAGGTGTCCTCTCTATTAGAAAATTTTTCAATCCTTCCATGATATCCCCTTTTAAACCATCCATCTTAGTATGTATTGCCTCCAACTTAGCTTCCGTTGAATCCATAATCTCTTGTAGTTTATCTTTTGTTATTTTCTTCTTCTGTAAATAATTTGTCCCTACACATTTATTCACCTTCATCAAGAGTCCAAGTAGGACTATTTGGAGGCTTATTTGGTGTAGAATTTCCCTTTTTTGGTGGCATGTTGGCCAAGTATCACTTTAAACCTTGATTTTGAGGTGGTTCTGCTAGACAATATTCCTTTTATTGTATCTACAAAATTTCGGCCCTTGTGGGTATGGAATTTGTTTTTTGTAGTTCTCTGATATTTATTCTCTACAATGCCATGGGTCTGATCAAAATTGGATGTGCCAAGTGGAATTTACGGTAACTTCCCCACAACTTGCTTATTTTTGGCCTTTCCAGGAGATCTCACTTGTGTAGCATGCCCCGCACAAAATAATTGCTATAAAATTCTGAAAATCGTACCAAAAATACTATGGACTATCCACTATCCAATGCAACCAGTCTCAATCAATTTGGATACACTAGGAATAAGTTATGATTTTTTTACCCGAAACACCTTCTTGAGAGTCAATAGGACTAGTTAGATACCCTATCTTCCACAGGGTGTACCTACAAATGTAATATTACCCAGAAGATGAAAGTTTTACCACAGATACCTTACTAATTTTGTGAATAGCCTCCGAATTTTAGGGTCTGAAACATTACATAAAAAAAATTATAACGGAAATTTTGCAATGACTCAATTCAGGATGATTCCAGAACCCTATCTTGCACAGGTTGTATATCCAAAAGTGTAAGGCCTTAGGAGATGAAATTTTAACCCAACATACCTTGATATGTCTACTAACTATCCTCCAAGCCGTTCCTTTTGAAACATTGTAGAAAAACAATTATAGCAAAATTTCCAAGGTGTCTCAGATGTAGCAGGGAAACCCCAAGACCTTGAGCTCTGATACCATATGTTAGGAACCAAATATAAATATAGCATAGAAAAACCTCAGAATAAGTACTCAAAGCCTTGAAAAAGAGATAATTTCAGGTAATAAGCCTCTTCGAGGGGGAAACCTCCTTATACCCCACATAAATGTCCCAATACAAGATGATTCCAAATGAAAATGTCTCATTGGTATATATAGGAGACTAGGCGGTACAATTATAACTAATGGAGTCAAGACAACATAAATAAAATAACATTACTAATGTAATATGCCCCAATTAAGGGGTAATGAACCACTATTTAGGGATTAACATTTAGGCAACCCAAAATGTACACAAACATGCTGAAAGAACATATGTGTCATTTTCTCATTTGTAACCTTCTTCTTACAAGGCATCAAAATACACATTTTCCTGAAATGGTCAACCACAACATAAAGATAATCATGATTCTTTTTAGACATAAGTAGACCTCCTACAAATTCCATGGAAATTATTTCCCAAGGATGAGAAGGAACCGGAAGTGGAGTATACAAACCCAACTTTCTATTGCTAGGCTTGCTTGTAGCACATAGATAACATCATCTTACATATATTGAAACACTTTCATTCATTTTAGGCCAACAACAATACCTTTGCAAATTAGCCATCGTCTTTCCTACACCAAAGTGGCCAGCAATAAGAGAAGAATGGGCTTCCCTTATGATGTTGACTCTTTCACCCTGTGGAATACGTAGCTTGCCAAGATGATACAAAAGCTTATCATGCACATGGTAATCCAATTCCTCAACCTGGTTAGAATGACACAAAGTTTCATAAACCTCTTTAAAATCAACATCTAAAGCATACTATTCAACATAGCTCTCATGTATGATAAAATTATGCTTAAGAATAGTTGAAGCACTAAAAATAGGCCTAGAAAGCATATCAACAACTTTGTTATAAATGCCTTTTTTATACCTTATAACCAAGTGGAACTGTTGTAGAAAACCCATCCATCTGAAGTGCCTTTCTTGTTGCCACTTTGTTTGTGATTGTAAGTATTTCAATGGTTGATGATCTGTGTGAATGATAGTTTCTTTTCCCAACAAATAATGTTTCCATTTTTTAACACTTTGCACCAATGCATACAACTCCTTATGATAAGTAGGATAGTTAATCACAACACCATTAAAAGTTTCATAACGAAAACAAATGGGCTTACCATGTTGCAACAAGACTGCTCACATTGCATAATTTATTGCATCTGTTTGGATCTCAAATGGTTGTCTCAAATTTGGAAGTACAAGAATTGGAGTTGAACTAATATTCTCCTTCAATGCATCAAATGATTTTTGTTACTTGCCTCCCCATTGGAAAACTTGCTTGATGCTTGTCACTGCATGTAATGGAGCTGCAATTGAAGAGAAGTTAGCAATAGTCTTTCTCCAATATTGGGTTTCTCCCAAAAATCTTCTTACCTCTTTCACATTGTTGGGATTTGGCCAATCCAAAATAACTTTGACCTTGGAAGGATCAATTTTCAGTTCTCCTCCCCCAACAATATTCCCCAAGTAAACATGTGAGGTCTTTCCAAACTCACATTTAGACATCTTCAAAAAAAAAAATTCTTTCTTTAAGACATTCATAACTTTGTTTACATGCATAACATGATCTTTACGAAATTTGATAAATATCAAAATGTCATCCAAGTAGAAAATCATGCAATCATCAAGAAAAGGTCTTAAAACATCATTCATGACTCTCATGAATGTAGCAGGAGCATTGCAAAGTCCAAATGGAATTACCATCCACTAAAAAAAACCTTGCTTTGTTTTGAAAGTTGTCTTCCAAGTGTCTCCATTAGCAATTCTAATCTGATGATATCCACTCCTCAAACCCAATTTAGTAAAATACTTAGCATATTTCAATTGATCAAGAAAATCATCAATTCTAGGAAGAGGATAATGATTCTTTACCATAATCTTGTTCAAGTCCCTGAAATATACACACATGCACCATGTACCATCTTTATTTGGAACTAAAACAATTGGTGATCCACATGGCAATGTGCTTGGCATGATGACCCCTTTGTCAAGCAACTCTTGGATTTGTTTTTTAATTTCAACATTCTCCATGACTGACATCCTCTACATACGAGTGTTTGGAAGAGGAAAATCTTGCTACAATTGTATCTCATGTTGGATAGTCCTTTTTGGAGGCAATCCCTTTGGTTCCTAAAACATTTCATCATATTGGTTAACAACCTCATATAAATCAACTTTGAATCACAACTTTGGAAAGATTCTTTTTCAACATTTTCTTTGGGTTTGATCATCAATAGGACAAAATTCTTTCTAGCATTGACTAATCTCTTCATTTGTCGAACATTTATAAGTGACAAATTCAACTTCTTTGTATGTTATCTAACATTGTACTCAAATCCATTTTTAAACAAATGATACTTGTTCTCATGACGATGAGATATGGCTCTCCTATCATATAAGTATGAGCTTCCCAACATAATACCACAGATATCCAAAGGAATAACATCAAGCTCTACCTCATCTATAAAATTTGCAGTGATGGAAAATCTAAGTTTACACCTTCTTGTCACATGCAATTTGGCATTGTCACATATCCATCCTAGAGGGTATAGTTTAGGATGTGGAGTAGTTTCCAATTTTAGTTTCTTGATAGTGTCTTCAGATATGAGGTTTGCTTGAGATCCAGTATAAAAAAGAGTATCTATCTTGATATGCTTTGAAATCACCCTTATGTGGAAAAGCTCTATTCTTTATTTTTCCTGTTGAGTTTCATTGAGTCTATTACTACTTGAAGAAATAGTACTTGCAATAGAGTCCTTACCTTGAAAACCCATGGCTGTAATATTTTTTTCATCACTCGAATCAGAACCTAAATCATGTTGTATGATTGCAGTAGTCTTTGGTTTCCCCTTATTGCTGAACTTTTTGGGTCTCTTTTCAAGATGAATTTTCCAAAAATGGTCTTCATCATGGCCATCTTTCAAACAATGTTTACATGTGAGTTTCTCTCCCTCTTTCTTGGCTGAAGCATTATTTCTTCCATTTCCCTTGAACTTCTTCTTTCCCTTGTCTCCATGAACAAAAGGTTTCATGTTTCCCTCTTGAAGTTCATTCCTCCCTCTTTCTTCCAAATGAGTTTCATGAACATAAACTTCATCTAGACTTGTAGGGTTAAACATAAGTATTGTGTGCCTCAAGTAGCTATGTAATCCTCCAATATATTTGAGTAAAGTTTCTTGAGAATACAAATATATACCCAAAATCAAATTCCTTCTTCTAAATTATTGAGTGTAGATTTGAACACATTTCCCTTTAGCTTGTATAAAGTTTTTCCAATCCATAATATCCTTTTTCGTGTATTCTAATGGATAAAATTGTCTTTTAAGTGCAACAATAAAATCATTCCAAGAGGATAAAATTTTACCATGTTTCTTCGTGTCCTCTTGAGTTTTGGCTTTCCACCAAATGAGATTTGCACTGTCTAATATTAAAGAAGAAATTTGAATCTTAGTTTCATCATCTTGGATCCTTTGTATCCTACAATACACTTCAATCTGATGAATCCAATTATCCAATTTCTCAGCATTTACCTCTCCATTGTACATAGGAGATTCAAACTTAATATCAAGCTTAAGCAAAGGAGTTTGTAGAGGAGTTTTACCATGTTCTTTTGGAGAATTTGGAGGTGGTTGTGAAATGGTAGAAGAGGTGGAAGATGGAGGTGAAGGAGGTGGAGAATCACCATTCCCTCATTTCCCTTTGGAGTTTTATCACCACTATCTCCATTACCCTTTGGAGGATTTGAGCTTTCACCTTGCAATCTTGCATTTCTTTCTTCAAATAAAATTTTCACCATCTCTATCATATCATAGAAATATTTTATGAAAGTTTCATCCTCTGAAGGAAGAGTTTCATGACTCTCCTCATGAGCCATACTTGGTGAATATTTCCTTGAAGCTTGAGGTGATTGGGTAGTTCTCCTTCTTGAAATTTGAGAACTTGGATCTACAAGTTGACCTTCTCCTCTTGTGATCTTCAACCTTGTAAGCATCAGAAAAAATAAAACACTTGCAAACAATCAAACCTTCAAAAACCTATTCTCTGATACCAACTTGATCTGAAAATGTAAAGGCTTGAATCTTTTTAAAATTGCAAGTGAAATGGTATGTACTTGGGTGATAGGATCAAGTTACAAACACATAAAGATTAATGTGTTTTTTTTCTTAATCATGAGCAGCATAAACAATCATAAACAACCATCATAATACACACATTAACACAGAAAAATGATAGAGTTCACCCCTCTCTTGGCTACATCTCTTGGTCTAGATTCCAATGGATCTTTTTCATTAATGCTCAAAGTGTCAAAATCAGTGCTTTACAATGCTCAGAATGAGAAATGGATGGCTTCAATGGCTCCAGAACGTCCAAAAACCCCTTGTTGGGATCTTCATGCACCTAGTTTGGCCAAAACCTGACTTGGAATCACTCCCTGGAAATTTCTCCCAATTCTTTGTTGTCTCTTCTCACCAAAACGCACCCAGCCTGACTGAACTTGGCTTATGGGTGTTTCCCATGCCAAAAACCCAACACACGTGATTTTCCGCAAAATTGGGCATTATGTTGCACCGTTAGCGTGATTAGCACCCCCAAGGGTGGAGGTGTTGATCGCATGCTACCCAGGTGTCCAGGGCCTAGGCGATAAACCCGGCACCCATTGCACGATAGGACGAGGGTTTGACAGGTTTATTGGCATGTGGCAGAAGACCGTCGGTGTGACTGACAAGTGGCGAGGACCATTCATTTAAAAACCTCACATGAAAATATTATAGAGTGAAAGGGTCATATGGTGGAACATAATGCAACTAAGGGCTGGGGCTGAGCCCCAGCCCGGACCCCGCCAAAATCCACAGTTCAGCTAGCTTAAATACATTTAAACACATATAGAGGTGAGCACTACAAGGCAGGTGGGCTGGTAGCCCGTCTTGCGCAGAGAGCGCAGTCTTGGTGGAGGTCCCAGGTTCAAACCCTGTGGACTCCACATAATATTTTACCACTTTGACCAATAACGGGGTGCCATGTGGTGGCCCCTGGCTAGGCCACATGGCATATTCCCATTCTCTTGCTCAATGTCATGTGTCGACCATTCATTGGTCCATGTTAAATGCCACATAGACTAACCACGTTACCCTTAACACTCATCACATGCCACATGTCTATATTGTACCATGCCACATCAACATCTCTACATAGTTATCATTCCACATCACCATGCCACATGTCTGGTATGGACATGCCAAATCAACACTATATGGACTATACAATCAACAATTTTTTTCATGTTTGGCAAAGTGGACAGAACGTGATATCTCACTCATATGATGTTTTTTTGAACCCGTTCAAGTTGTGTTGGGATCATGAGGATGAGGCCTACACACGTGTTTGTTTTGAAGCAATTCCAAGAAATTTGATTTTTGAGCATATTTTGATCCCCTGGATTAGAAGCACATTCAAGAGGTCTTGGGAACCTTGTGAAAACACAAAATTATATTCCAATTTGGAGAAGTGTTCCTTCAACATGTAAAGAATTCAATATTTTGGATACATCATGGATGAGCATGGTGTGCATGTGGACAATCCCAAATCCAATTCATTCATGATTGACCAATGTCAAAGACACCGACTGAGCTCTGCAGCTTCTTGGGCCTTGCCAAATTCTATTGCAGTTTTATGTTGGAGATATCTCATATTGATTGGGCCCTAAGCTAGGTGACCAAGGGTGGAGCCAAGGCCAAGATTTTTTGGGTTTTTTCATGACATAAATCATTCGAGGATTTGAAATTCTACCTTTGCTCAACACCAGTCCTTATTCTGCCAGACCTGTAACAACCATTTGAGATTGAAACAAATGCTTTAGATTATATTATTCGTGCAATCCTCACTCAACATGGGAATCTAATGGCCTATCATAATTAAACATTATATGATGTTGTTCGTAGATACCCCACCTACAACAAAGAGATATACTTCGTTGTTCATGCATGTCGACAATGAAAGCATTACATTCTAGGAAAGGAAATGATCATCCACACTCATCACAGGCCTTTGCAATTCATGTAGACACAAGGAAATTTGAAAAATGACCACCATCAGAAGTGGTCCATGTACCTGTAACAATTCCACTTAAACATAAAGTACAAGAAGGGAAGCACCAACCATGTTGGGAACTACCTCATCCAATCCCCAGTTGTGGCACATGAGACCTCTGGGTGGCCATAATTATAAAACAGTGACTCAATTTTGTTGAAACCTATCAGAAATTGAGCATAGGCAAACCAATTCCATATTTTAATCTACAAGATGGATTGTTACGCCATCTGATACATCTTTATGTTCCTTCAAGTGAGCATGAAAAGATGATTTGGAAAGCTCATTACAATCGAGTGGAAGAACACTTTGGCATGGAAAACATAATGTAAATACTATAAAAGATTTTGATTGGTCAAAACTTCGACAATATGTCATCAAGTATATCAAATCATGCACTACCTGCGCCATTGTAAAATCATCCATTAAGAAACAGGGGCTATACACCCCTCTTCCTACTCCTGATAGGCCTTGGGAGTCCATCTCCATGGATTACATGTTCAATCTACCTTCAACCAAGCATAGTAATGAATGTGTCTTTGTTGTTGTTGATAGATTCTCTAAGATGGTATTTTTGACACCCTTTAAGAAGAGTATCACAATCGAGGCCACTACCAAGCTCTTCTTTGAGTGTGTTTGGGTTCATTTTGGGCTCCCATAGACCATTATTTTAGATTGATACAGTAGGTTCATGAGTACTTTCTATAAATGTGTTGAACCTGCATAGAATAGATCTAGCTAAACAATAATACACACATTTGCAGAGAGAAATTGAGAAAGAATAAGAAGGAGAGAACGAATAGAAGAGTTCTCATTAACCATAATGAATAATGAATAATTTACACATGAGATACTCTGTATAACTCAATGAGTGCACACTGGAGGAGAACCAATGTGCATAGTGGTGGTCTAGAGTGATCTGGACACACACCAACAATTATAGGAGTGAACTTCCACCTAGTCTAGTCTCTCAGGTAGTTCTGTAGTGAACTATTTCATGCTGAAGTTAAAGTGCTAGCTTCTTAATCTGGGGGCTAAGTACCAACCATCCCTCTATTATGTGTTGGGAAGTCCAAGAATATTTTTATATGGTTCAAGCTTGTGTAAAAATGAAACCACCCACCTCAAGCATAGTTTCCTTTGGTTCAAACTTGTGTAAAAATGAAACTAGGTCCAAGCATAGTTTTGTTTAGTTTTTAAGCTTGTGTAAAAATAATATCTATCCCAAACATAGTTTTGTTTTGTTTTAAAGCTTGCGTAAAAATGAAAACAATCCTGAGCTTAGTCTTTTTTCTTTCTCATGCTCGTAAATACATGAGAATAAGTTACCGAGCTTAGTTTTTGTTCTTTCTCGTGCTCGTAAATATGTGATAATTTAACCGGGTATACTTTTATCACTTTTTCGGACTCGTAAAGGTTATACAAAAAACGAACCCCCTAGAGTTCCCTTTAAGATCTTTCTAGACTCTCTAAACATGAAAATATTGTCTTGCGATCTTGTTCGTTTCACGCTCGTTAAAGTATTAGAAAGCATGTCTGTTGAGCGATAGTTTATCTCTTTTTCAGTCTCATCATACTACTTTACGAAAAAAGACATTTTGGAGTTTTCTTTAAGTGGTTTTCAAACTCTCTAAAAATGAAAAACCCCTGAGTTTTCTTTCTTTGGACTTGTTAAAAAAGCATCGAAAGACCCATATGGGACTGAACCACTCCTTCCTAGGGTTCGTTAAATATACTCTAAAGGACTCATCCAAAGGATGAGCTTACATTACAATAATATGTTATCCTCTTCAAGCTTGCATAAAAATAAAGAGGTACTCGCCAGAAATGGTGGGGGGAAATTGGGAAAGAAATGTGTCTAAACCTGTATTCTATGAAGGAGTCACCTTTGAACATGACACCCTTTCACTTTCCTTTTGTCTAGGTTGGGAAAATCCACTTGTCTCTTGATCATACTCCTTTATAAGATTACCCTTTGGTCTGTGATCCCTGTTGTTGAGTTAGTATTTCCATGACAATTGTCGTGTCGTCAATATGTTCAAAGAGAAGTTCAACCCAGAAATCCTTCTATTGCATCGGCCATTTCTGTAGTCCTTAAGCCTTTTATTGCATCGGCCATCCCTGAGTAAGTCCTAAATCACTTGTTACTATGATCTACCTCAAATCTTGTTACCTGTTTTATGTCATTGATGGGGAATACATTAAGGCCCTCATGTGACGAGTCTTTTTCTATCGACTTCAACTCATTATCCAGGAATTAGACTTATAAACTAATTGGTACCTTGGAACTTGCATGCCTCAATGGCAGGTTTCCTCACTTTCAACAATGGTTTTTCATTATTGACCCCTGATCGATAGATTCCACCGAGTGTTTGACTTTAGCTCATTAATTCACACACGTTGGATTGTACTAGAGTACTTTGGGAGTCATTGACATTAATGGTGATTTCCCTCGAACTTGTTAACGGTATTCACTAATGATCGGTAATCAAGTGGTTTCTACCATGTTCGACTCCAACACATGTATTCACATGGTTAGATTTGTACTATAAAGTGATAGAGATGAAGACCCTGAATCTTTTCTAATAGATTCAGGTTGCATTGGAGTATATTCATATTGTACTGTTGCATAGATCCACAATGTATGTCTCGTGGCTATGTTCAAATTTGAGTCTTTTAACACATAGATCCACAGTGTATTTTTGGTGGCTATGTTCAGATTTGAGTCATAATGGCATGGATACACAGTGTATTTTTGGCGGCCATGACCTGTCTTACTTGACATGGATCTTTGCATGTCGACATTTATGCTTTGATTCATTAGTATTCTGAGTATGGCAATGCCTACCTCAATGATGATATATTATTGTATTGTATTTCCTTGTTTGTTGGCAGGTTTCCGACAGACGTGTTCCTTGTTCCCTACACACACTCGACAAAGTATTTCATCTATCACTTTGTTCTAACTTCATACTTTGGGGGGCTCTCTGTTACACATTATTTTCATCATCCCTATGACCATTAATGATGTAACCCTATATGTTTCCTTCAGAGGGGTCAGTGGCATGAATTCCTGAAGAAATAGGAGAGAAGAACTTTTACTGAGAGAAGAAGTTGTATTTTCCTTTGTAAAAACCCTATTAAGGAAGATTTTTGCAGGTTGCACTATACACAGGGTGCGTAAATGCCTAATTTCCGCACCTTTCTCTATAGCTAGGTTGCAGACTTTTCGCAGGTTTCTCTATAGCTAGGGTGTGGAAATTCTTGTACATGGTAAAAATGAGTATCTTCTCTATGCTTCTAGAAGGAGAAGCTTCTATGGTGAGGTGGCATCCGAACGGTTTGGATCTTACTCGCTTTCATGATTTAGTGGGATCATCCTAACCTCCTCACCTTATCCTCTTCAGCTTATAAAAGGAGAGGATCTCTCATATAGAAAGTTAGATTTGCTTGAGCATGGTTTTTTGATTTCATTCTCATTAAAAAATGAAACCAGCTTTGAGCATGATTTTTTGATTTCAAGCTTGTTAAAAAATGAAACCAGCTTTGAGCATGATTTTATGATTTCAAGCTCGTTAAAAAATGAAACCATCTTTGAGCGTTATTTTCTAATTTCAAGCTCGTTAAAAAATGAAACCAGAGGTTACGAGGATAGTTTTTGTGTCTTTGTAGCAACCTCGTTAAAAAATGAAATAAATATTATAAGCATAGTTTGTGTTTATGTGTCAAGCTCATTAAAAAATGAAATAGAGGTCTAGGGATTGAACATGGATTCTCGAGCATAGTTCCTATTCCTATGTCAAGCTCGTTAAAAAATGAAATAGTATTCCCCCTCTTCAATTCAATCAATTACTTTGTTACGTATAGTATTTGAAGATTCTTTTCATCCTCCTATGTCGTTGGACGAATCGAATCTTGGGGGGAAATGCTTTTAGCCTTTGGACTTCATGCTGAAGTTAAAGCGCTAACTTCTTAAGATGGGGGCTAAGTACCAACCATCCCTCTGTTATGTGTTGGGAAGTCCAAGCATAGTTTTCTATGGTTCAATCTTGTGTAAAAATGAAACCACCTACCTCAAGCATAGTTTCCTCTCGTTCAAACTTATGTAAAAATAAAACTAGGTCCAAGCATAGTTTTGTTTAGTTTTTAATCTTGTGTAAAAATAAAATCTATCCCTAGCATAGTTTTGTTTTTGTTTTAAAGCTTGCGTAAAAATGAAAACAATCTCGAGCTTAGTCATTTTTCTTTATCAATCTTGTAAATACATGAGAATAAGTCACCGAGCTTAGTCTTTGTTCTTTCTCGTGCTCGTAAATACGTGAGAATGTAACCAAGTATACTTTTATCACTTTTTCAGACTCATAAAGGTTATACGAAAAAGGGACCCCCTGAAGTTCCCTTTAAGCTCTTTTAATACTCTCTAAACATGAAAAGATTGTTGAGCGATCTTGTTCTTTTCACACTCGTTAAAGTATTAGAAAGCATGTCTATTGACCGATAGTTTATCTCTTTTTCGGTCTCATCAAACTACTTTACGAAAAAGGACATTTTGGAGTTTTCTTTAAGTGTTTTTCAAACTCTCTAAAAATGAAAAACCCATGAGTTTTCTTTCTTTGGACTCGTTAAAAAAGCATCGAAAGACCAATATGGGACCGAACCAATCCTTCCTAGGGTTCATTAAATATACTCCGAAGGACTCATCCGAAGGATGATCTTACATTTCAAGCATATGTTATCCTCCTCAAGCTTGCGTAAAAATAAAGAGGTACTCGCCATAAATGGTGGGGGGAAATTGGGAAAGAAATGTGTCTAAACCTGTATTCTATGAAAAAGTCACCTTTGAACATGACACCCTTTCACTTGCTTTGTGTCTAGGTTGGGAAAATCCCCTTGTCTCTTGATCATATGCCTTTATAAGATTACCCTTTGGTTTGTGATCCCTGTTGTTGAGTCAGTATTTCCAAGATAGTTGTCGTGTCGTCAATATGTTCAAAGAGAAGTTCAACCCAGAAAGCCTTTTATTGCATCAGCCATTTCTGCAGTCCTCAAGCCTTCTATTGCATCGATCGTCCCTGATTTAGTCCTAAATCACTTGTTACTTTGATCTACCTCAAATCTTGTTACTCGTTTCGTGTCATTGATGGGGGATACATTAAAGCCCTCCTGTGACAAGTCTTTTCCTGTCGACTTCAACTCATTATCTAGGAATTAGACTTAGAAACTAATTGGTACCTTGGAACTTGCATGCCTCAATGGCAGGTTTCCTCTCTTTCGACAATGGGTTTTCATTATTGACTCCTGATCGAAAGATTCCACCGAGTGTTCGACTTTAGCTCATTAATTCACACCCATTAGATTGTACTAGAGTACCTTGGGAGTCATTGACATTAATGGTGATTTCCCTCACACTTGTTAACGGTATTCACTAATGACCGGTACTCAAGTGGTTTCTACCATTTTCGACTCCAGCACATGTATTCGCATGGTTAGATTCATACTATAGAGTGATAGAGATGAAGACCCTGAATCTTTTCTAATAGATTCAGGTTGCGTTGGAGTATATTCATATTGTATTGTTGCATAGATCCATAATGTATGTCTTGTGGCTATGTTCAAATTTGAGTATTTTAACACATAGATCCACAGTGTATTTTTGGTGGCTATGTTCATATTTGAGTCATATTGACATGGATCCACAGTGTATGTTTGGTGGCCATGACCTGTTTTACTTGACATGGATATTTTCATGTCGGAATTTATACTTTGAGTCATTATTATTCTGAGTATGGGAACGCCTACCTTAGTGATGATATATTATTGTACTGTATTTCCTTGTTTGTTGGTAGGTTTCCGACTGACGTGTTCCTTGTTCCCTACACACACTCGACAAAGTATTTCATCTATCACTATGTTCTAACTTCATACTTTGGGGGGCTCTCTGTTACACATTTTTTTCGTCATCCCTATGACCGTTAATGATGTAAACCTATTTGTTGCCTTCAGAGGGGTCAGTGGCCTGAATTCCTAAAGGAAGAAGGGAGAAGAACTTTTACTGAGAGAATAAGTTGTATTTTCCTTTTTAAAAACCCTATTAAGGAAGATTTCCGTGGGTTGCACTATACATAGGGTGCGGAAATGCCTGATTTCCGCACCTTGCTCTATAGATAGGTTGTGGAGCTTCCACAGGTTTCTTTATAGCTAGGGTGTGGAAATTCCTGTACGTGGGAAAAACGAGCGTCTTCTCGATGCTTCTAGAAAGAGAAGCTTATATGGTGAGGTGGCCTTCGAACGGTTTGGATCTTACTCACTTTCATGATTTAGTTGGATAATCCTAACCTCCTCAACTTATCCTCTTCAGCTTATAAAAGGAGAGGAGCTCTCATGGAGAAAGTTAGATTGGCTTGAGCTTGATTTTTGTAGATTGGAAATTTTGCTTGATTAGAGTGGCTTTGAGCTTTGCTTTGTCAAGATAGATTGTGAGCAACTTTTAGATCTATAGTCACAGAATCCATGGATCAAAAGTGCGTGGGAAGAAAGGAACTATTGGAAGGCACCTGATGACATCAAGGCATCTGGTTGTATATTTCTTCCACATTATTTAATACAGATATAATTTTCTTTCCTATATGAATGTTATTTGTCCATATTATATGATTCCCTGATCATGTACATAGTTTCATATCAAATAGAATACGTTATTCTTGTCTTTTTTGGATTGTGTTTATTTGCAGATATTTCTCCATAAGCCTTACGAAGGAGCTTGGATTGCATTGGTGAAGTCAGATCTTCGATATTTAAAAGGTATGCTCTAGATCCATTTCTCATTTGATAATTGAAATCTAAGAAAAGAATAGTGTACTGGCTTGTTTTGTTCTAGTTTCATAGTGAAGCTAGGGAGATTGATTTATGTCCACATTCACTGATTTATACAATAAAAAAATGAAGGAGTCCATCTTGGCATAACATGCCCTCGGAGCCTGCTTGAGGCCATAAAGGGACTCCTTCAGTCAACAGACCAAACATGAGTCATGCATAAATCCCTGGGGTTGCTCCATGTAGATCTTCTCAGAGAGATCACCGTGAAGAAATGCATTCTTCACGTCCATCTAATGGACTTCCCATCCCTTGTCTGCCACAATGTCAATACCATGAACCTACTGAAAGCCTTTGGCGACAAGCCTGGCTTTGTATCTTCTAATCTATCCATCCATTGTGCTCTTGGTCCTATAGAACCATATGCATCTGACAAGTTTCCTCCTGGAAGGAAGGGGAACCAGATCCCAAGTCTGGTTCTTGAGGAGGGATTTGTTCTCCTCCTGCATGGAGGATTCCCAAAAGGGATTTCCAACAGCCTCGCCATAATACTGTGGATCTGAATACTGAACCAAGAAAATATTCCTAGAGGGCAATGGTTCAGTGGCAGTGAGTGCAATAGGTGACTCCTTGAAATCAGATTGAGTCCTCCTAGTATCAGTTGGATCACCAACAATATCCCCTACATCCTGAAGAGTAGTTTATTCCCACTTAGGCCTCTTCTCTGGCTCTGCAACTGCATCTGGATGCTCTGACTCTACATCTGAATGTATTGACTCTGAATATGAATAATATGAGTCCTCTAGATCAAAACTCTCATCTAAAGAAGAGTCATCATGTGCATGCTCATCATCTCATACAGGTGGAAGAATGAAGGTGTCCGCATGCGGGTTGTTATGGTGCATGCGATACACTTTCCTCGAATTGGAAACTACGCTCGATGATGATTTTGTCTGAGAAAAGATCAATAAGCCTATACCCCTTCACACCATTAGGGTCTCCAACAAAAATCCACTCAGTGCTCTGTGGATCAAGTGCCTTCCTCTTTTCAGAGGGAATCTGGGCCCATACACATGAACCGAAAATGCGAAAGTGGGTCACTTCCAGTTTAAGGCCGCTCCAAGCCTCATAAGGGGTCTTATCCTTGACCGATCTATGGGGAGATCTATTTTGGATGTATGTTGCACAATTAAGTGCTTTGGCCCATAGTCTCTATGGAAATGACTTTGCATGCAGCATGCAAGATGCCATCTCCTTTAGAGATATCTTTTTCCGCTCAGCAACTCTGTTTTGTTGCGGAGTATAGGGAACTGTGTGTTGCAACTGAATCCCTATCTCGTGGAAAATATTATGGATATCACAATTTACATACTCTCCCCCATTATCAGCTCGAAGGACTTTGATATTCTTTCTGGACTGTGTCTCAACCAGGGCTTTGAAATCTTTGAGGTGTTGAAAGAACTCATATTTTTGCCTAAGAAAGTAGATCCATGTAAAACGTGAGAAATCATCAACAAAAATGAGAAAAAAACCTTGCTTTTCTGTTGGATGGACGCAGAAAAGGGCCCATAAGGTCACTGTGGATCAGATCTAAAGGTGCGGAAGCTTATTGAGACTTTCCTTTGTTGAATTTCTCTTGAGAGTGTTTTCCGAGAACACATCCCTCACATACTCCCTTGGAGAAATGGATGTCTGGTAGACCATCAAACAATCTTTTCTTGCTAAGATTTTGCATGTATCTGAAATTCAAATGTCCAAACCTTCTGTTCCATATCCTACTGCTTTCATTAGCATGAGTAAGCAGTAAAGCAGAATCAGGTTCAATGAATTCAAAAAATGTATACAATCTAGATTGATGATTTACCTCACCGGTAGAAACCCTGAAGTTGGTTTTCATGTCGTAGATTTCCATGGAATTTGGTGGGAATATGAATTTCTTTCCATTGTCATAATTTTTCATCTGATACATAGAGAGAAGGTTGACAAAAAGTTTGGGAACATGCAACACATTCTCGAAGCTTCCGTTGGTGAGTTCAATCCTTCCTTTGTCAGTGACTTTGACAGAAGAGTTGTCCCCCATCGAAATAGGAGGACCTTTGCATGCATCCAATGAAGAATATACTTCTTTTGAGGCATCCATGTGATGTTATTCTTCTGAATCTACGATCCAAGCATCGAGAGAGGAGTTGATGGAAATCAAGGCATGTCTAGAATTGCCTTTCTTAGAATTTGGATCTTCTGGCTTCTTCTTCTTGTCACCCTCGGGGATGCGATATCCAAGGTTGTTTTGCTGAAGTATTTGAGACATCATATATATTTTATTTTGCATGCATGCAGATTTCGAATGGAATCCTTTGTGAAAGTACGTGCATTTCTCCCCTTTTCTTACCTTTTCCCCTTTGGATCCGGAGGCATCACTGAAGGGTTTTGTGTACCTTTCCTTCTTCGGATGTGCATAAGATTTATGTTTATGTTTATATTTATATTTTTTATATTTGTGGCTTTTGTCATGCACAGTGAGTGCATGTGCCCTTGACCTTTGATTGTACCCATGTTGATGAGCATGGTTTTCTCTTATGTCAGGGATTCGATAAAGTCCTCAAGAGAAGGCATCTTCTAGTTGGCTCCAGAGGTGAATCTAATAGAATGGAAGGTGGTTATGAATACAAATAATTCAATACCAAGATTGGATAGAATGGTGAGAACCATTTGTTTCTCCTCCTTCGATTGATCAACCCCGCAAGATTTTAGTTGCGATAGTAAATCCTTGAATTTTGTAAAGAAATCTTGGATATTGTCGAATATTTTTTGGATCCAATGTAAGTATTTTCGCCTCCAGAATGTGTCCCCTCATCTCATTTTGTTTTCCAAATATCCCTTCCAATGTGGTCCAGGCTTCATTGGGAGTCTTACGAGAAGATATGTGAAAAAGGAGATCAGGAGAAATAAGACTGCAAATTATTCTGAGTGCCTCATCCATGCGATTTAAATACTTGGATTTTTCTATGGTTGATGTCGGTTTTGTATCTGTATTCAAGGTTAACATGTACAACCCTCTGGTTCAGATATGTATGGCTATTTTCTCCTTCCATGAAAAACAGTTGTAAGGTGTAAGAATGAATTCTTTTTGGAAATCCATCTTTCCGTTGTCTTCAATATTTTGTACTTGCAAAAAACAATTGGTGTATCTTTTTCTTAGCAGTCTGTCGACTCTGATACCATTTAAATGTGTTGAAAATAAACAGAATATATCTAGATAAAAAATAATACACACATTTGTAGAGATAAATTGAGAAAGAAGAAGAAGGAGAGAAATAATAGAATAATTATCATTAACTGGAATGAATAATGAATAATTTACACATGATATACTCTATATAACTCAATGAGTGTGCACTAGAGGAGAACTAGTGCACCATAGTGGTGTTATAGAGTGATATGGACACACACCAACAGTTACGGGAGTGAACTTCCACCCATTCTAGTCTCTAAGGCAGTTACAGGAGTGAATTGCCACCTAGTTGAGTTAACTAGTCAACTAGTCTTCAATTAACTGACTAAACAGAGAGTAGTGAGGAGTTAACTCAGGAAATCAAGTGTAAGGCACCAGTCTGGTGATGATCCCAAGTCAAGTGTGCATTATCTGGTATGATCCCCATGTTTCATGGTGACAAAACCAATGTAGCATCTAAACTCAACTCAACTAGTCAAACTGAAGTGTCAACTGAAAGAGAATATTCTCCAGGTGGAATATTCTCCCCTAAAATATAGGAGACTGGATAATGACTAATTATGACTAATAAACAAGGAAAAACCTTACGAAAAATAAATCCTAGGTGTGTGTGAAGTAACTCCAACACTTTTTGGTCCATCCTATGGTCGATGATGGACACCAAGTTGACCAAATAGAATACCTTCCACCCACTGATTGATGGATAAATAGAGGTGGTTAACATGATCAGTGTTCATATCTTGAGGATGTACAATTGCAAAAATCCACACATGTTGGACAGGAAGCTTTGGAAACAGTTTTGTAGTTTTGATACAGTTTTGGGGGAAAATACTAAGTAAAGGAAAAATGTGTGGAAGAATAAGGAAAGCTAGAGAGGTTGCAGCTAAGGTGCATCCAGAAGGACATAGCGCAGAAGGAGGATAGTGCACAGAAGGAGGGAAGTGCACAAAATTAGGAAAGTGTGCAAAAGGAAGACAACGTGCATACAGAAGAATAAAGTCGACAGAGGATAAAGAAAGAGAAGAAAGAAGAAGAATAAATCAGACAAAAGGATGACAACCCGACATTTTGAAAATAGAAGAAAAGTAGAAAAACAACATGTAGACTAAAAACTAGACAAAAGAAGTCGAACAACCAATTAATTGAGTTGGCCATGCAATGTAATGGGGTTTTGGGAGGAACTAAGTAGAGTTTTGATCCCTATATTTTGATGTATAAATATATAACAGGTTGGGAGATTAGGTTTCTTTGTTCTATGCCAGGTTATGTTCGATGTTTTGTCCCGTACTGTTCAGTTATGTTCACTTATGTTATGTTTGGTTCTATTCGATATTGAGTTCTAGAGTTCTTGAATGTAGTTGTCTATGGATGAGAATAATGAACAAAGGAATGATAAAGAGATGACATGGAATCTTGTGTTGTCTATCTTTCTATGTGTGTTTATGAATTTTGTTTGTATGCATCGTAGAATAGATTTGTCTTATGGTTAAATATGGTGAAATGTTCATGATTGTGATAGTAACAAATCTATGCAGTAATCTAGAATAAGCCGATTATAGAAATCTGAATCATAAGTAATTTAATACTGAATAGAAAATATTTACGTGCACAAACATAATAAGGAAGAATGAACCGAATGTTTGCCTCACATTCCCTTACTACTGTAGAAGCCTGGTTCTCATAGCCTAATAGATACCTCGATTAAGACTTCATCTACCCAAGCAGGTGATGCCAAAAGGTCCAGTGTCTAGTGGGTTTTGTTGGTCATAGATAAACCGAACCTAGGGTCTTATAACCCACACACAGTTCCAACAAATGATTTTGTTGCTGAGACTGAGATTTTTTGGTTAAGGTGATGTTTTGGAGGCCAACTAAGAAGGAGATATTAGAATGGTTGGAAAGGAAGGAACAAGATTTTTCACGACAAGAGGAAACAAATACTTGGATGAGTGACAAGCAATGGATGCAAAGGTATGTGTACGCAGATCTTCATGAAATTTTCTTTGGTGAATTTCCAATTATTCTGACTGAATGGCTAGAAACATTAGTGGAGAAAACTGGAAGGTATATCATTGCAACACCAAGGAATTGGACTCTTGAATTAAGAAAAATGAATTATGTAAGTAATCAAACTACTCGAGTAATTGATTTTTGGTTGGACAACATACTAGGAGGTTATGTTATTGAATTTGTAGTAGATTGTATTCAATCATTTAGTGTCACAGAAAGAGAATTTTTCAGAGTCTCATGTGGGAGGTTCTTGAAATATTTAGGGACGTGGATAAATATTTTATTGTGTCGAAATCACATGATGATAATGGAAGCTGGATTATAATGGGTTCGTGCACATAGGGAAACTAGGGAATGACAGGAGGATCCTCTAAGATCATGAAAGAAGCAATGAAAGAGACAGGGAGGGACTGAGGATGAAAGAAGAGGGTATACCAAATGAAGAATACAAGTTTGGAGAGTTGCGTAGAGGAAGGAGGTACAAGAGGAAAAATATTGGGGATGAGAAAGGAGAGTCGTGCATTGAACTAGCGGGGAGAGAACCTTGTGCACTAGTCCAAATCATGGTGATACCATACATAGGAGGAGAAGAATAGGAGTTTCATTCCATTCCAATAATAGAAGAACCAGTAATCCCTACTCATACATGATCCTTTGTCAAATCTACAACCCCATGTGCATCACCATGATCAGAGATAATTGTTGAAGATTTGTCAAAATAAATTGTAGTTAGCCAAGGAGGATTGAGTAGTAGCATTCAAAGTAGTGGAAGTAGTGTGCAGAGCCAGAATCATAGTCAACCAGCATCACCAAGTGGAGGGACTGTAAAAAGAAACATGGCAAGGGTAGATAATATTCTTAGACTTCTTGAGTTCTAGAGAGTGGGGTTAAGGGATCCATAACAACATTTGTTTTTCTGAGAAAAAAATTGTGCCACTAAGAACATACAGGATGAAGCTGTGAAGATTGCGCAATTAGCAACAACATTTAGAGGTCGTGCACAAGTATGGTATATGAAGTTACAAAGTATCACACATGTAAGTCAGACTATTGACAGAGGTCAGGGAAGCATTATTGAAGGAGTTCAAGAAGCCAAATTCAGAGTCACAGTACATCACAGAGATAAAGGAGATTAAACAGGTACAAACAAAGCTAGTATGGGATTCTGATCAGATATTTAAGGATGTGATGGGTAGATTGAATTTCCATATTCCATATCAACAACACCAAGAATGGCTTATTGCAAGGCTTCTAACACACATTCCTAGACCATTAATCCAACATAAATTTTTGTCACAACGCAAAGCACTAGAAATTGCAATGAAATTGGAATCATCTCTGGTGTGAGACAGTGGAGGAATGGCACAAGTTCAGACATAGTTGGATGCATTGACAATTCAACTGGAATAACTGAAAAAGGGAAAGGATAAACATGAGCAAGTCTGGCGTACAAATATAGGAATGAAGGCCACCAAAAGGATGAATTCCCATCATTCGCATAGTATTTGGTGACAAGAGCGTTGAATCCATTACCGAGAGGAGGATATTGTGAGATATGTAAGAAATGGGGCCACTGCCCAACTGAGTGTCCATTACTACAGAAGTATCAGAGTACACCAAGGACCTTTTTTAGCAATTTTTGCAAGTATGTAGGGCATGAAGAGAAGGATTTTCATGTGTTTGAATTAATGAGGGAGCACACATCATATATGTATAAGATCCAATTGGAGAATTATGTAGAAGAAGCGGGGGGTCCACAATATAAAATCGAATAGGTTTCAATCAAGGGAACAAAGGAAAAATTGGTAGAGGCTGAGGTAGAGGAAATTTCGATAGAGGCATAAGAATATTGATTATATGTTACAATTGTAATCAACCTGGACACTTGGCCTACGACTATCAGAATCTGTGTACAATGTTCACATATTGCAGAGCACTAGATCACTCGATAGAAGAATGTCTCCAACTAGTTGTGAAGTGGTAGGCCAAAGGAAACCAAAATATGAATCTGAATTTGAATGTGTAGAAGATATCAACCAATACACAATGAAGGACCAAGAGTAGCAGTTGTTACATGCAGAGGATATAAAGTAGGGGCTAATATAATGAATGAAGGAAAACAGACTGAGTAGTGGGTAAGGAATT
The DNA here is from genome assembly GCA_009831015.1 of Picea engelmannii. NCBI lineage: Eukaryota > Viridiplantae > Streptophyta > Pinopsida > Pinales > Pinaceae > Picea > Picea engelmannii. The sequence goes on along the minus strand of ML782353.1, from coordinate 23,211 downwards.
TAGTCGGGCCTATGCTAGCCTTTGATTCTCAGTGAGAGAGGGAGACATATTAGCGAGAAAGAAAATAATTACTCAAAGTCTATTAGGGAGCATAAACATCGGCTACACCTCATATAGAAGATCATGTTATGTCAAAGAAGCCATCTAGAAAGGTAAGCATGCTAACAGAATTCTTGAGTAGTTGTGTAGAGATAATGAAGGATAAAACTGAATTGAGTACTCTATATGACATGATTGATCATTGCACATGAGGGAGGGAAAATCATGTCACACAAAGGATGGTAAACCAGGTATTGCATAGGAAGAGAACCAATGAGGAATTCAGATTCAATGCGTATATTGGGGAGTAAGATGTGGATAATGTTTTCTTGGACTTAGGGTTTGACGTGAATGTGTTACATAAGAAGACATGGGATTTTATGGGAAAACCCATGTTAGTGGGGTCTCATGTTCATCTAAGGCTCACGAATCAACACAAAATAGTACCAATTGGTCGTTTGGCAGGAGTATCTATGAACATAGATGGGGTGCGTAGTATGGAAGACTTTGAAGTTATTGAGATCGTGGATGACAGTCAACCATATCCAACACTGATGGGACTGGAATGGGATTTTGATAACTAGGATATCATCAACTTGAAGAGGAGGGAGATTATATTTGAAGTTGGATATTTGAAAGTTACCATACCCTTGGACCCATCAAAAGGAAAGAGATACATAGAGCCAACAAGAGGGAATGCCATTGACAGTTTATATAACATGACTGTGTGGATGGAGGATTATGTCAATCCAATAGTGGATGGTGCATTGAGCTAGAGGAGCATCATTTCATGCACATCAGACTCAGAAGTAGGTCTAGAACATTGGCAACAAAATATGCATGAGGTATCAAATATATGATTTTCACGCATAACTCGATCCTTGCGATGGATTGGAATAGAGTTATGTGATCCACCTAGGTATGATGGATTAACTGATATAAGCATGTTCGTAAAGGAATTTAAGTTTCAGGTACCTGAACAAAAAGGGTTGTTATAACTAGATGTTGTCCTGAAAGCGAATCTATCTAGATGGTGGGTTTCACATAGGGAGGGAATGAAATATTGGTCATAGTGTAGTAGACTAATGCAAATAAGGTTTGGTACTGAGGACGAAAATATTGCACAGAATTATACATGGGAGAGTGATCCAATGGGTCATGTTGAATAGTGCAATATTGTATGGAGTTGAGTACTAGAAATGGAATGGACGCACAAATTTATACACACACTAGACACAATTCCAAAGAAATGGTATCTGGAATTGGAAATGCGCAAGGAGATAGAAGGATGGGAAGAACTGGTCCAAAGGTTCAAAATCATGTTCACATTTGAGCATGAATATCCATCAATAGATGCATTGCTACATTCTATATGAACGAAGATATTCTTGGAAGAAGGGACGATGGAGATGGTACTAGTATGCAGTGCACACAAGGACAAGATGATTGTCCATGAGCTATTGGAGTGCTACAATGTGGCTAGGGAGGTGCATGCTGAAGAGGATCCTAGAAATGTACAGGTACTTGAAACAAAAGGATAATGAGAATTAGAAGGGCCAGAGCTCAAATCCACTGCATATACACACCCTATAAAAATGTGTAAAGTAAACATTAGGATGACAAAGAATCCCAAGTTTGTGCAGATAGAAGATTATTGGAATGATGAGATGGTTGAGAAGATTGCAGATTTACTATGAGAATATTAATATCTACTCCCAATGACATTTTGAATGATCAAGGGGATAACAAGAGACTTAGGCAAGATGAATATCCCACTAAAACCAGGAGCTAAGCTAGTGCGACAGAGGCCTTACAGGTTAAATCTAAGGTACAAGGAGAAAGTGAAGGCTAAAATAGATAGGATGTTGGACGCAGGAATAATCGGACCAATAGAGGAATCTGAATGGATCAATCCAATGCTATTTCAAGACAAGAAGACAAGAGGAATCAAGATCTGAGTGGATCTAAGGAATTTGAATGACATGTGCTTACATGACCCACTTCCAATACCATTCATGGATGAGGTACTGGATAACGTAGGAGGCCAAGAAACTTATTCTTTCATAGATGGATTCTCAAGGTACCATCAGATAATAATTTCACAGGCAGATTGACATAATACCACTTTTGCAACTGAGTGGGGAGTTATCAGTATACAATTATGCCATTTGGATTGAAGAATTCCCCTGTTATGTTTTCGAGAGTAGTGGTTGCAGCATTCAAGGAGTTCATTCATAAGTTTCTAGAAGTCTACTTGGATGATTGGGAGGTGTTCAGTCTAATAAAGGATTATATAGAAGTCCTCAGGCTCATGTTGGATCAATGCAGAGAGTGTCATATTTTGTTGAACTTGAAGAAGTGTATCTTTTATGCACCATTTGAAATTTTGTTGGGACGTGTAGTGTGAAAAAAAGGACTATTAGTAGATCCATCTAAGATTGTAGTAATTATGGATTTAGAACCTCCTACATTAGTCAAAAATCTAAAGGAAACGTTGGTTCATACAGGTTATTACAGGAAATTTATCAAAGGATATGCGCAGATCACAACACCAATGGAAAAGAGATCTGGATTATTTTGAGAATGGCATGAAGAAAAAAATATAACTGATATATAAGAAGGAAATACATAGATATAATGCAGAGAACACAAAAATATAGTGAAAACCAAATTCTATTAATGAACAAGAGAGAAAAACAGTATAGAACATAAACTAGTAGAATGGGGTAGCCTATCTCTGAAAAGAAAGAGATGTTGGCTATGATTCATTCGCAACAAGATTTACATCACACTCCATTGCATGCTTAAAGGGCCTCCTTCACCTCAATTATATATGAGAGAGTGAGAGGATAAATTGGACTAAGTTTATAAAATGCCATAGGCATGTAAAACACTAGGAATTCTCGGGCGATCACCCATCCAATTACTATTCTAGCCTGAGTGTGCTTAACTACAGAGTTCTAATGGGATCTGGTGCATCAACACTATGTTGTAGGCATTTACATAAGACCACTAGGAAATCATTACATGATGTCTATAATTAAAAAATGAAGATGACATTACATTCCATTCCCCATCAAAAGGGTGAATATCATGGTTGATCAAAACCATAGGCTCAAAATGGTGATTTAGTGGAAAAGGTGGATGGCCACCAAGATCCATCTGGATCATTCCTCCCCCCTTAGGAAGTAGTGGTCCCCATTGTGTCAATTTCCCTTGGGAGATGGGGATACTTTTGCTAAATATGAAGCTTAGTGCGTTGCTTTCCTTGTTGAAGAAGTTGTCCTGCTTATATTTTTGAAGGTTGTCATGAACATATTGCTGGAGGGGTTGGATCCATTCAACCAATATAGCTACATGATCTACCCGAGTGTGGGATTACTTTGTCACTAAATATGAAGCATGGAGAGTATGAAGGGTTATGTTATAACCTTGCTTGACTGGGAAGTGTGGAGGCACCCCTATAGGTGAAGAAAGAACATCTTGGTACTTTTGTACAATCTTGTCGATCTGCTTTTGATGGATAGAAAGGTCTTGGGATGAGGTAGCAATGGTTGCAGTGTCCTTTTGTTCACATTCTGATTAGATTGTGAAGAGTATAAACTTTGCAGTATGAGAGATTACTTTGTGGCATTGTTTTGGTGGGACAATAGTCGAAACTACCTTCGGTATCCTATATAGTTGACCACCCAGAGTAACAATGACGCTACGGGGTCGAGACTCATAAAAAAAATTATGCCTCCACATATATGGTTGGTCTAATAGAACATCATAAAATTCTAGTGGGGAAACATCAAACAATACCTCATCCTTGAATGGATTGATGTCGTAGAACATGCGACACTGCTGGATGACACAAAGATCTTAACCCTGGCGAAGCCACCCAATGTTGTATGGTTGTGGGTGTGGTGTTTTTGGAAAATCAAACTTCTTGAAAACCTTTGTTGAGATGATGTTCTTTTGGCTTCCACTATCAACAATAAAATGCAGCTGGGTCCCCTTCACCCACATCTATGAATGGAAGAGTTTCTCCCCCTCCTCGGGATCCTCTTCTGGTTGGATTGTTGCAGTTGTGATAGTAGTAGTGGGTTCTGCATCAATAATCTGTCTACTTTTATTATTTTCTGAATCAAGGTCCAAGTCGGGGTTCGGATATTTGTATTTGATATCGGCCACAAATGACTATATTGAGCGACAGTCATGAGTGTTGTGCCAAAGTTTTTTGTGGAACTCACACCACTTTCTGATTTCTTTCTTAGACTTCTCGTTGCCCTTTTTTTCCTACATCTGGGACTAGCTCCCTTGAGGTTGGACTTCCTTTCTCTATCCTTCATTATATGAGTTAGAGTTTCCTTTTCCATGCTTCTCCCGCTTACTCTGCTACTTGAATTTTTGCTCAATTTTGACTGCATATCGATAAGCAGCTCCTAGTGAGAAGATGTCCAAGAAATCCATATTTGTTTGGATGTACATATGTATACCACTGTGGTACTTCAAAACCAAGTGTCACTTAGAGTCTTTGATACCGAGATTTGAGCACAAGGTATGAAATATGTTGGTGTACTCCAACACTGTCTGGTCTCTTTTCTGATGCAGAGTTTTCCATCTCATGTATTGGTCCTCATAGTTTTTGACAGGGTATAACTCCTCCTTTAGGGAATCTACAAAGGTTTCCCAAGTGGGTTATCTCCCAAATAGTGTAGATTCATTTGCGGTGTACCTCTCTCAGTAACCTTTCCACCAAGATATGACATGGGGAAGGGCCTTAAGGAGCGCAAAGGTGATCTTTTCACTGTCGTAAATTTTTTGGACAAAGTAATAACCTTTTAGCAGATTCAACCATTTTTCTATAGCATATGCATCTATCTGGCCTTCAAATAATGGGATATCAAAATTGACTTGTACCTTGAAGGGTGTCACACTTGCGAAATGGATTCTTTCCAAATATTCCTCAGTCGTTGCCATCGATATGCTTTAAAGGATATGAGCAAAGTTGTCCATCATATCATTCCTCTGTCGCACGAGGGATTCCTCAAGAAACATCTTGAAAGGATATCATGCTTTGTCATATCTATTTTCTTCCACCATGGGAGGTCACTTGGGTTGGCAAGAGTAGTTGTCCTCAAGTGAAACTAGCTCGAGACCCAACTCTCTATACCCTGAACTTGTCGGGAACTGCTCTGAGAAATGACAAGGAGTAGCCTACTCTGATACCACTGATCCAGATTATTTTGAGACTGACATGAAGAAAAAAATATAACTGATATATAACAAGGAAATACACAGAGATAATGTGGAGAACATGGAAATACACAGAGATAATGTGGAGAACACGAAAATATAGTGAAAACCAACTTCTATTAATGAACAAGAGAGAAAAACATTGTAGAACACAAACTAGAAGAATGGGGTAGCCTATCTCTAAAAAGAAAGAGATGTTGGCTAAGCTTCATTCGCAACAAGATTTGCATCACACTCCATTGCATGCTTAAAGGGCCTCCTTCACCTCAATTATATATGAGAGAGTGAGAGGAGAACAATTCCCATGATGTATGTGGGATAAATTGGACTAGGTTTATAAAATTCCATAGGCATGTAAAACACTAGGACTTCCCGGGTGGTCACCCATCCCAGTACTATTCTAGCCTGAGCACACTTAACTGCAAAGTTCTAATGGGATATGGTGCATTAATGCTAATTTGTAGGCATATACATAATACCATTATGAAATCATTACATGATGTCTGCAATTAACAAATGAAGATGACATTACATTCCATTCCCCATCAAAATGGTGAATATCATGGTTTATCAAAACCATAGGCTCAAAATGGTGATTCAGTGGAAAGGGTGGATGGACACCGAGATCCATCTAGATCAAAACTTACTGAAGAGGGAAGAAATGTTTGAATGGAACAAGGATTGTCAGAAGGGGTTGGACACTGGACACCTTGAAATAGAAACTGGTAACCACATCAATTTTGATCTTTTCGGATTGGGACAAAGAGTTCCATGTACATGTAGATGCATCATCCATAACATTGGGCACAATAATATCCCAACCAAGGGAGAGAGACATAGATAACCCAATTTATTTTGCAAGCAGGAAGTTGCCTATAGTAGAGAAGAACTATACAACCACGAAACGAGAAGGATTGGAAATGGTCTATGCACTACATAAATTTAGGAATTATCTATTGGGGTCTCACTTTAAGATGTATACAGACTATTATGAATTAAAATACTTAGTAAACAAGCCAGTGTTGGGGGGGGAGAATATGTAGGTCGTTATTATTATTTCAGGAATATGACTTTGAGGTTGTAGTGAAACCTAGGAAGTTGAATGCAAAACCAAATCATCTATCACGCATATTGTCAAGAGAAGATGCATGAGATTTATATTATAGCTTACCAGATGTGTAGTTATTTGCAGTAAATATGGTGGATGATTACTTCTTAGACGTCGTACAGTTTATAAGTATAGGTATGGCTCCATTCGAGATGACAGTAGTGCAGAAGAAACAATTAGTAGTGAGAAAATCATACTATCAATTGATTTCAATGAATCTATACAAGTTGGGTGTCGATGGAATACTGAGATGTTGTGTGTTGGAACACGAGAGATCGATGATACTTGAAGAAGCACATGATGGAATTGCAGGAGGAAATTGTGTAGGGAGAGCAACTACACAAAAGATTTTGTGTGCAAGGCTTTGGTGGCCTACACTTCACAAAGATGCCAAGGAGCACTGTCAGTCATGCGATGTATGCCAAAGAGTGGGAAATCCATCTAGGAGAGAAAATATTCCTTTGAATCCATAGGTTACATTGCAAGAATTTGAGAAATGAGCCATAGAATTTGTGGGGCCGATTAACCCACAATAAATAAGATAATGGGAAAGATACATCATCGTTGTGACAGAGTATTTGATAAGGTGGACAGGAGCAACACCCGTTACAGACTACTACGCGGTTTATGTTTGATAATGTAGTCATAAGGTTTGGACGTCTGGGCATATTAATCAGTGATCTAGGTACACACTTTTTGAACAAAACAATTGCAGCCTTGATTGAGGATTTCCAAATTCATCATCAAAAGAATAACCCATATCACCCTCAGGCCAATGGAACAGTGGAAGATTTTAATAAGATCTTGGAGAATACCTTGAAAAATATTTGCAATGTAGGGAGAGACGATTGGGACTTAAGCGTTAATGCATTATTATGGGCTTATTGGACTGCAATTAAGAAGCTAACAAGACAGACAGCTTTTAGGTTGGTCTCTGGGAAAGAAGTAGTAATTACAATGGATTTTATTTTTCCTAGCCTGTACATTGCAACAATCACTGAGCTATCAGACATTGGTGCAATAAAGGAGATATTGGCACATCTAGTATAACTTGAGGAATATCAGTTTGTCCCAGGTTTCCATCAACAAGTTTAGAAATAAAGAGAGAAGGCTTGCATGATCGACACATTAAACAGAAGAAGTTTGAGGTAAGAGATCTGGTACTACTCTATAAAAACAAGATTATACAACATCCAGGAAAGTTTATAATACATTGGTTAGGACCCTATGTGATTCAGCAGGTAACATAGATAGGTGTTGCATAGTTGGAAACCTTGAATGGAGAATTCTTTGAAGGAATGGTGAATGGAAGTCAACTAAAACTCTATAGATATAGTTGACAGTGTGCACAGTAATCTGGGTAGTGCTAGAACACATGTATTATAGTAGTTGTACCATAGTAGCAAGGAAGCAAGGAAAAACAAATAAAAAGTAGAAAAGGGAAGAAAATCAAATACAAAGTAGATATAGTAAAAAGAAAAAGAGTGTTTGAGTACCAAGGAATAAGAAATTGCATAGAAGGAATGGTCATCACACATCATAATAGCATTGCGCCAATTTAGGAGATAATACACAGACGAGACATACTACGAAGTAAACAGATGAAACAACAAAGAACCTGTGTGCAGTTTGGAAATGAAAAGACTATTAAAGCATTAAATAATAGAAATCACGGTTATGAAGTGGGAGTGACAGGTCATAAAAGCGTCGTAGAAGTCTTAAATGGTAAAATCCACCATAAATCACGACAGATTGACATTACGAGGGAAGAATCAAATGACAGATTTGGTAATCAAGATGCAATTATGGAACAATTCATTAACCACAGTGGTGATTGGACAAGTTAGTTAAGACGGGATGAGACGGGTACAATTGGCATGAAAGCACAAAAACAAAAGAAAGTTGATAAGTGTAAACCATTGTTGCATACAAATAGGAGAAAAATAGAGCGAACCAGAGTGAATACAAGTGCACCTAATCCAAACTACATACACAACACCAGTTAAGGAACCTGTCACCCAAGATGAATGGAACCACCAACAGTTAAAGCACCATCAACAACAGTGCGGAAATAGGTGAAGTGACTAATGGTGACACCAGAGATCGAGGAGATAGTTAGAGCTTTGGATTCGCCTTCATAAGAGATTTTTCACAGAGATTACTGCCCACCAAGGATTGATGACACACCATCAGTCTGAGTACCAGCACATGGGAAATATCCACTAGTAGTATCACTGATCCAACCTGGGGTGAGTAGGGAAGGAGATATGTTTGGGAAAATTGTCAGCCTCAAGTTCGTGGATCATGACATTACTGATGAGAAAAAATACCAGTGTTGTCTAGGGAAAAATACTTGTGCGCTAAGAGCGTACCAGGCACAGGAGATCACATCACTTTCGACCGTAAATTTTGACGCAGATTTTTGTGAAGGAGGTAAAAGGTTCAGGGTTTACGAACGCTCCATCCCAGTAAATGAGGAGGACAAGAAGAAGGATCCTACTAAAAGAGAGGTTTTCCAAAAATTGGCCTCATATACAGTTCCCAAATTGATGCTCAATAATTTTCCAAGAGGCGTAGGTGAGGAGGAGTATGATATTGGGCTCAAGAAACCCCAACGGATTATCGATAGAGAAGACTATTATAGGAAGGGGAGGCTTAATAGAATTATTTCATGAGATAGAAATAATGCCTTCGGCATGGGAAACATGACCCCTGATGCCTCCATCCAAACTTATGCCGCTATTATGTGGGAAGAGGCCTTCAAGAGGGAGAAGGAAGAAACTCTAAGGATTATTGCAAAGAAGCATACCAAAAACTGAATAAGGAATGGGAGGAGAAGGCCAAGAAAATGTTAAAGGAAAAAGATGAAGTGTTAAGCCCTAATATTGGCTCATTACCCCTTAATTGGGGCATATTATATAGTAATGTTATTTTATTTATGTCGGATTTAGGCCATTAGTTGTAATTATACCTCCTAGTCTCCTACATATACCAAGGAGACATTTTCATTTTGAATCATCTTGTACTTGAACATTTAAGTGGGGTAAAAAGAGGTTCCCCCCTCGAAGAGGCTTATTATCTGAAATTATATCTTGTTCAAGGAATTGAGTACTTTTTCTGAGGATTTTCTATGCTATATTGATATTTGGTTCTTAACATATGGTATCAGAGCTCAACATCTTGGGGTTTCGCTGCTACATCTGAGACACCTTGGAATTTTCACTATAATTTTTTTTCCACAATGTTTCAGAAGGAACGGCTTGGAGGATATTTAGTAGACAGATCAAGGTATGTTGGGTTCAAAATTTAGCTCTTGAGGCCTTATACTTTCGGATATAAATCATGTACAAGATAGGGTTCTGGAATCGTCCTGAACTAAGTCATTGTGGAATTTTCGCTATAAAAACTTTTCTGTAATGTTTCAGACCCTAAACTCCAAAGGCTATTTACAAAAATTAGTAAGGTATCTGTGGTAAAAATTTCAACTTCTGGGTCATCTTAAATTTGTAGATACACCTTGTGTAATATAGGGTATCTGACTAGTCTCAAGAAGGTGTTCCAGGTAAAACAATCATAACTTCTTCCTAGAGTATCCAACTTGTATGGGACTGGTTTCATTGGATTTTGGACAGTCTTTAGTATTTCTGGTGTGAGTTTCAGAATTTTATATCAATTATTTTGTGCGGGGCACACTATAGAAGTGAGATCTCCTCGAAAGGACAAAAATCGGCAAGTTGTGGGGAAGTTACTGTAAATTCCACTTGACACATCCAATTTTGATCAGACCTATGGCATTGCAGAGAAGAAATATCAGAGAAATACATAAAAGAAATTTGCATACCCAGAAGGGCCGAAACTTGGGAGATACAATAGAAGAAATATTGTCTAGCAGAACCACCTCAAAATCAAGGTTCAAAAGTGATACTTGGCCAACATGCCACCCAAAAAGGGAACTTCTACACCAAATAAGCCTCCAGAA
>ML782352.1:1085098-1115264 GCA_009831015.1 Picea engelmannii | reverse complement strand
AGGAAGATAATTGGATTAGAGCAATGAATGAAGAGCTTGATCAGATTGAGAAGAACAATACTTGGGAGCTTGTCCCTAGACCTGAAAATAAGAATGTAATAGGTTCCAAATGGGTGTTCAAGAATAAAATGAATGAAAAAGGATAAGTTGTTAGAAATAAAGCTAGATTGGTCTATAAGGGATATGCACAAGTTGAAGGTCAGGACTTTGATGAAACTTTTTCACCAGTGGCAAGATTGGAAGCTATCAGAATATTTCTTGCTTATTCATGTCATAAGAACTTCAAAGTTTATCAGATGGATGTTAAGTCAGCATTTCTTAATGGAGATCTAGAGGAAGAAGTATATATGGAGCAACCTGAAGGATTCTCTTTGACAGATAATCCTAATTATGTTTATAAGCTAAAGAAGGCCTTATATGGACTAAAACAAGCACCACGAGCTTGGTATTATAGACTAGACAAATTTCTACAAGAAAAAGGGTTCAAGAAAGGTACTGTTGACAATAACCTTTACATTAAGTCTGAAGGTGATAATTTACTAGTTGTTTTGGTTTATGTAGATGATATTATTTTTGGCTGTACTAATGAGTGATCTATCCAGTGGTTTGCTAACTCTATGAAAACAGGATTTGAAATGTCCATGATAGGAGAACTGTCATATTTTCTTGGCTTACAAGTAAAACAAAGTTCTACAGGAATTTTTATCTCTTAAGAAAAATATTTGAAAGAGATGTTGAATAAATTTCAGATGGAAGATTCCTCTATAGTTAGCACACCTATGGTGGTTGGTTGCAAGCTGAGTAAAGATGATATCTCACCTGATGTTGATCAAAGGACATATCGCTCAAGGATAGGCAGTCTTCTATACATCACAGCATCCCGTCCTGATATAATGCAAGATGTTGGAATGGTAGGTCATTTTCAGTCTGCTCCTAAACAAATTCATTTGGTATCCGTCAAAAGGATATATAAATATTTGAAGGGAACAATGACTTATGGTCTGTGGTATCCTAGAAATCAAAATTTCCAGTTAACTGCTTATTCAGATGCAGACTGGGCAAAATGTGTTGATGAGAGAAAAAGCACCAGTGGAGGAGAATTCTTTTTGGGTGACTCATTAGTTTCATGGATTAGTAAGAAGCAAGGATCCATTTCATTATCCACTACAGAGGTACAATACATTGGTGTTGCTACTTGTTGCACACAAATCTTATGGATGATACAAACTCTTGTAGATCTGAAGGTAACTTACACTGATCCTATTCCAATTCATTGTGATAACACCAGTGCCATAAGTGTATCCAAGAATCATGTTCTTCATTCCAAGACTAAGCATATTCCAATAAAGTACCATTTTCTCAGAGAACAAGTTTCAAATAGAATTGTTCAGCTGAATTATATACCGTCTACAGAACAGATTGCTGATATCTTTACTAAACCATTAGCAGCGACCCCTTTTGGATATCTTCATCAAAAGTTGGGGGTTATAATCTCTTGTGTCTAATCTGTTCACATGGTCAGGGGGAGTACTTATTGAATATCTGGTGTATTTTCAAAATGCTTATAGTCGACAGGGGGAGTATGTTTTGCAACAGATCAGGGGAAGAATGTTTCTTCTTTGACATTGATGTCAAAGGGGCAGAAAAGAGTTCGGGAGAGGAGATCTGAATGCAATGCATGAGGGTGCGTGTGTTGCCATCAATGCCAAAGGGGGAGATTGTTGGAAAATATTTAACAGACACTGAATGCTTGTCGTTGATGGCAAGTACAACAATGAAGATGGCATGAGTACAGGAAGTTTGTAATCGACAGGAAAACAAAAGATAAGTTCAGGGAGGTTGAATGATTGAAGGTGAATGATCGAGTGATCGAAGACTCGTAAAGTTTGAGAAAAACTACTGATCTTTGGATCTCATCCAAAATTCCCGACAGAATGAGGGCCATCAGATCTGAATTTAGACAAGAAGAGTGTGCTGAAGAAGAGGATAGATCTCAAGGGTTCGATCCAAGCGCAAGATCCGACCATCATTGGATCAAGGAGAACCTGCATGCCTTTTAAAGTATAACAAGGAGAAAAGGGGCTCACAAAATTCCAAAAGAAGGAGGACCATCCATCATCAGGAAGGACATGTGGGGAAAGATCGTAAGTTCGCTGACTAGAGAGTCAAAGGAATAGGGTTCCTTAACTTCTCAAAATCACAATGTAAGATGAGCCGTCAGATTAAGGTTGAATCTGGACTGTTGATTCCAGTCCATGTCAGAGTTTCAGGGATCGAGAGTTGGAGATGTCAAAGAAACAATGCAACAAGAATGTCTATTTCATGATATGCGAAATCATGATTCAGTCGCAGCCATTGAATCAAGCTCAGATCTGGACCATTGATCTAACTCCATGTCGGAGTTTCGAGGATCGAGAGTTGGAGATGTCAAAGTTTATTAACATTAGGAATCCTGACTTCACGATATGCAAAATCATGATTTAATCGCAGTCGTTGAATAGAGATCAAATCTGGACTGTTGATCAAACTCCATATCAGAGTTTCGTGAATCGCGACATAGAGAGGCAAAGAACCCAATACAACAAGAATGCCAAAATCATGAAATCGCAATTCAATCATAGCCATTGAATCAAGATCACATCTGGACCATCGAATCACAGGACATGTGGCAAGTGATTGAAATTTCGCTGACTTGGGGTCAACAGAACATAGTGTTGAAATTCACAAAATGAGAAATCACGAAAGCGTTTTCTTTTTGCATAGGCGTTTGGTTATGACCATAGTCATATTGGGGAGGGAGCTAGTGTAGAAAAGTTATGTATCGGAACTTCGGGGATCATGAAATGAAGTGTAAAGACACTCAGCACAGGATTGCCGAAATGCCGAAACCCTATTTAAAGGCAATGTCAATAAAGTTCATCCAATGGTGCAGATAAATTGGAATATGATCAGAAGGTTACTGTTCACTCTCATAGCTAACCCCTCAATTATGAATCTGTTAGCAAAATGGACTCATGATTGTAAATCAGTTAGAATTTCATTTGGTGTTTCATTTGCTTGGACAATTGTCTTTATTTTTCCTAAGGAAAGGCAAAGTGCAACCGTCATGGAGGTGTGTATAAAATAAAATGAGACAGACTGTGTGAGGTTGGTTGTTCTGTATGAGAAAAGAATGAAACTGTAAGAAAAGGAAAATGAGAGGATGCACAGGATGAGATTGAGTATATGTGCAGTGTGAGATGAAACGTAGAGCAGGATAACAGAACAAGTTGAAGAAGAGCAGAATGACAGAACAAGTTGATGCAGAGCAGACCCGTTGAATAGACAGAGGAAGAAATGAATTGCGGAACAGTCAGAAGATGACCAGATGTATAGAACAAAGAAATATTGGTAAGAATTGATGTATCTGTGTAGTTGAATGTTTATATGTTCATTTATGTTCTAGGGAGGTTGGTGACGTAGGTGTGCTCTCATGAGCACGTCCGCTCATAGGATCTTTCCTCCTCTCTGGTCTCGAAGAACTGAAAGGTTCTTCTATTTCCCTCTCGGGAAATTTTCACCCACAGCAACTCCCTCTCTCTTGGGATCTCCCTTTCTTCTATCGGGCAATCGAACTTCACGATTTCGCGAATCTTGTGGTCGAGTGTTTTGGATTCTCAAAACCCCGAACCCCGATGCAAGTCAACGCTGACCCTTCCTCTACCTTGTCGGGATTTTGGCACTTGCGATGTTCAAAACAACTCGCTTTACCAATCCCCGATCCTCGATGTGCCGAAACTCTGATGAGTTCATGGCTTTGACCCTTCAACGGTCCCTTATCTGGTCGGGACTTTGGACTTCGCGGGATCATGAATCTTGATGTCTATGGTTTCGAGACGTTACTTTCGCTGAACTCCGATACGATGTGCCACTTTTCCTCCACTAATTCCGCTATGGCCCCATGCTCCTTTAGTTGTCGGGATATCGCGTTTCGCGATATTGTGATTCTTGATGCAACGGTTTCCTTGTCCTCAGGACCCCCAATACGCCGAACCCCGACTTCATCGGGACTTCTGACATGCATCCTAACTGATGGATGGTTCAGATCGGACCTTGGGTCTCGCTAAATACAAAAGTCCAAATTTCTTACCTGCGTGAGTCTTGACGGTCGAAGTGCTGATGGACTTCCAATCTCGTCCATGTGTCCGCCATCAGGATATCGCATTTCATGATTCCAAACTACAAGAGTATCCTGTCCTCAGGACACCTGATTCGTCGAACCTCAACTCTCTTTGGATCTTTGACACGCGTCCCAAGTGATGGATGGCTCTAAACTCATTGGGATTTTCACGATGACTTTCCCTGACCTCTTATCCATGGGACTTCCGATTTCCCGAACCCTGATGCCTTGATATCCCGATGCCTCTCAGGGTTCTTACTCTACTCACGAGGGTTAAACCCTATACAACTCCTGTCATATCGGACGACTGACAGGTAACTGATCAACGATCCAACGACTCACAATCCTTGAAGCTTGGACTCTGAACGTGGCCGTAACCTCCTCGCTCCTTTGGAAGATCCAGCGGCTGATGGGATTCCACTGATCCTCTCCATAAGATCTTGACTGTCTGTCTTCTCCCTTTGAGAAATCTGCAAAATGACTATGTGTTCCTCCATGGAACTCATCCTCCTACATGCAAACTTGCGACGCCTATTCAAACACTTCCACGGCACAACTCCCTGTGCTTCTCTTTGACGAGCTTGAAAGCCTTATCCTTCCTAAACTTCACACAATTCTAAGTCTTCAAGAAGACTCTTGCACGCACTCCTTGTGGCAAATCCTCCACCACTTCCAAGTGTTGGATACCTTCAACCCTGCGCACACCTACAGCAGTTGTCTTTTAACACTTCGCTCAGATTCACAACTGAGACTTTCCTTAGCCTGCGCACTCCTTGCACGGCCCTATAACCCAATTTCACTTCTGGGTGAACGAGAACAAGAGTTAAGCTATCTGAGCCTTCTGTCAATGCACTCCTTGCGGATGACTTCAACTGCACTCCTTGCAGGAATCCTTGCACAGATAGAGAAACAATTGAAACTCATTCCTCCTACTTCCTTTCTCAGATTTCAAACACTTAGCAAGAAATCATTCATACATAGAATGTAAAGAAAATACATAACAGGAAGTAAATATTCACGAGCATAGCATTCAGCATACATACACAGAGAACCAACACAAAAACCATGGATTTGAATCAACCTCTTCTATTAATTCAAACTATGTACATGGGTGTTCTTCTACAGCTCTCTGCTTCTCTTCTATGCTCTTCCTGCTTCAATCATCTCATACAAAATGCACAATGAGGGTGTCTATATCCCGTTTCCTTCTTTCTTTCTATAACTGTCTAATAAAATATTAAATCCTATCTACTTGCATTAACTATATTAAATGCCTCCATCTACTTCAGATGACAGTGGGGCGCTCAAGGTATGATTACATTTATGAGTGCGTCTCATCTTAAATGACTTCATTTAAGATGGCGCAACAATCTAAGGGAATTTCAAAAATTTGTGTTGGCTTATCCAGCTGTCTCTTGCCTTTTGCGTTGGCTCGCTTGTCATGGGAGATGCTCCTGCATCATACTCCCTCACTTGAAAATTTGCATGGGCTCCTATCCATGAGCTCCTGCATGGTATGGCCATGCTTCTGTATCTCTATTTCAGTCTCCCAGCTGGCATCTTCAACTGGATGGTTCCTCCATTTGACCAGATATTCAAAATATTGCTTTCGCCTGGTCCTCTTACCCACTCGTTTATCCAATATCTGTTCCATCTGTGGCTTCTCTGCAACTGGCATCTGCTTTTGCCACTGAACCTCTGACTGTTCATCACTTGCAGTCTCTATTCCCCCAACTCTGTATGGGTATAAATCTGAGACATTTAATATCGAAGAAATTCTGATCCCATCGGGTAACTCAATCTCATAAGCATTTTCTCCCATTTTCTTCAAGACCTTGCATGGTCCGATTTTCTTCATTTTCATCTTATTATATGTTCCTCTAGGGAACCACTCCTTCCTCAGATGTGCCAGAACCAGATCACCAACTTTGAACTGAAGTTGTCTTCTGTGCTGATCAACTCTGCGCTTATATTCTTGGCTTGATTTTAGCAGTCGTTCCTTCACCTAGATATGAAGTTCTTTCATTGCCTCAAGGAATTCTTCTGCACTAGCGCTCCTAGTCGCAGTCTGTTCTGAATCCCTCAATTTAGAAATTCCTCTCGGCTGTGTTCCATAAACAACTTGAAATGGACTCTGACCTGTGCTTTTATTAACAGAGTTATTATAAGAAAACTCTGCCTGCGGCAATATATTGTCCCAACTGCTATGGTGCTCTGTCACCAAGCTTCTCAGCAAGTCTCCCAAACTTTTGTTTACCATTTCTATCTGTCCATCCATCTGAGGATGATATGCTGAACTAAACAACAAGTTAGTCCCCAGCTTCTTCCATAAGGTTCTCCAAAAATTCCCTATGAACTTCGTATCTCTATCCGAAACTATACTCCTTGGTAAGCCGTGAAGTCGAATGACTTCTTTGAAAAACAGGTTCGCGATGTGAATCGCGTCACTATTTTTCTGACATGGGATAAAATGTGCCATCTTGGAAAATCTATCCACTACCACAAAGATCAAATCAAATCCTCTTTTCATCCTTGGCAATCCCAATATGAAATCCATGCTAATTTCATCCCACGGCCTCTCAGGTATGGGCAATGGTTGATAAAAACCCACATTCTTCTTCCTTCCCTTTGAATGCTGGCAAATTCTGCATCAGTGTACAAACCTCTTGACCTATGATCGCACCCCTGGCCAAAAGTATGACTCGCTCATCTTTGCGAATATCTTGTCATGACCGAAGTGTCTAGCCAGTCCTCCGCTGTGTTTCTCCTTCAACAGATTCTCCCTCATGGAGAAATTCGGTATACACAGTTGATTGCCCCTGAACAATAATCCTTCTTGGATCATGTACTCAGCCCACTAGCTTCTATCCCTGAGAACTGGATTCTCAGCTACTTCATACGCCTCCTTAAAGTATGGATCATCTGCATACATGTCTCTGAGATCATCAAAACCTAACGTCTTGACTTTGAACTCCTGCAACAGCAAACACTTCCTGCTCAAAGCATCAACAACTTTGTTAGCAGTACCAGAAATATGTTTAATCAAAAATGTAAAATTCTGCATGTATTCAACCCACTTAACATGCCTCTGATTCAACTTCTCCTGTTGAGTCACAAATTGCAATGCATGGTTATCACTATATAAAATAAATTCCTTCAGAATAAAATAGTGCCTCCACTTTTTCAATGCCTGAATAATGGCATAAAAATTCTTATCATATGTGGAGTACTTCACTTTCGCTTCATTCAACTTCTCACTGAAATATGCAATTGGTCTGTCATCTTGACTTAAGACAGCTCCTATGGCAAACCTGCTTGCATCACATTTTACCTAAAATGTCTTTTGAAAATTCGACAACACCAGAATTGGTTGTTCTGTAATCTTCTGTTTCAACAAATTGAAACTCTTCTCAGCCTCTTCAGTCCAGTGAAAAGATTTATGTCTTTTCTTCACTGTATCCATCATTGCTGCACTAATTCCACTAAAATTCCTAATGAATTTTCGGTAGAAACTAGATAACCCATGAAAACTTCTCACCTCAAATATGTTCTTCGGTGACGGCCAATTTTTGATTACCTCCACCTTATCTGGATCCATCCTCAACTCATCTGCAGAAATAACAAATCCCAAGTAAATGAGTTATGTCTTCATGAATGAGGACTTCTTCATGTTTATCAGCAACTTCTCTTGCTGTAATCTCTTCATCACAATGGCCAAATGCTTCAGATGTTCAACTTTTGTTTTACTGAAAATCAGTATGTCATCCAGATATACGATAACAAATTTTTCGATGAAATCTTTCAGGACTTCATTCATCAACCTCATAAAGGTACTTGGTGCATTTGTTAAGCCAAATGGCATAACAAGCCATTCGTACAAACCCTCGTTTGTCTTGAATGTTGTTTTCCATGCATCACCTTCCCTCATACGAATCTGGTGATATCCACTCTTCAGATCAATCTTCGAAAAATACTTGGCTCCACTTAAGCAGTCCATCAGATCATCCATTCTTGGCAATGGAAATCGGTACCTGATGGTTATTTTGTTGATCTCCCTTGAATCAATGCACATCCTCCAACCTCTGTCTTTCTTCAGACTGAGTACTGTCGGAACAACACATAGACTCAAGCTTTCCCTGACCAAACCTTTGTCCAATAACTCCTGGACTTGTCTTTTAACCTCCTCATTCTCCTGCGGCGTCAGTCTGTATGTGTCTTTGTTACGAAAACTAGCTCCTAGTATGAGATCGATATGATGACTCACACTTCTCATCGGTGGCAACGAATGAGGTAGTTTGTCCACTACTATGTCAGTGAACTCTTCCAGTAGTCCCTGAACTTCTTCTGGAAAATCATCCACTCTTGTGCTAGTCAGAACAATCTTCGGTTTTCTGACCATAATGAACTGTGGATCCTCCTTCTTCTTAACCTCTATAAGAAGTTCCTTCCCACTCATGAGAAGTACTGTGTTTCTTACTTCTAGCTTCACTTCTTTATCTTTGATTGGAAGCAACATATGAGTTCTCCTGTTCTTCTCCAGGGTGTATGTGTTCATCCTTCGATCATGAATCAAATTTCTATCATATTTCCACAGTCTACCCAGCAATAGATGACAAACATCTATATAATCTTATCATTATATCCTCCTATTTTGAATTCAACTAAGCACTGTTTGGTGACATTTACCTGACGTCCTTTTTGTATCCACAAAACTCTATATGGGATTGGATGATTAGTCATCTCCAGCTCCAGATTCTCTACCATCTTGGTTGAAACGAGATTGTCCGTGCTTCCACTGTCTACGATGACCTTGCATACCCTATCCTTGGTCTTGCAAGAAGTCCTAAAAAGACTGTTTCTTTGGGTTGAGCTCTCGACATCCTTTTCGGGTGTCAAAAGAAATTTTCACATCATCAGCGATCTTCCGCCTTCAGCATCTTTTGCCTCAACATCTTTCCTCTGTGCCTTAGCAATGTGAGTTTCTCCAGTTTCTTTCTTTTTCTCTGGACACTCAAATGACTTGTGCCCATTTTTTCCACATGTGAAGCATGTGATTACTCCACCTCTTCCTCTTCCTCTACCTCTGGTACGAGGAAACCTATCATTATCAACATATCCTCCTCTCTGCTCAGTATGTTATTCTCTTTGGTCAGCATATCGCTACCCTCGCTGTGAGGTTCCACCTCTCTCTATCCGAGTCTGAGGTTTCTTCCAGTCGTCCCTGGGCTTCTGGGTTCTTTCCTGGGAAACTGACTTGCCTCTGGGCTAGCTTTTGCCTCGGCCCCTCTGACTCTACTTTCGTCCCAGCTTCTCTTCAGCTTTCAGAGCCATCTGATAAGAATCTTCCACTGTTTGGATGGTTTCCATACTCATTTCATCCTGAATCTCATATCTCAGGCCATTCATATACCTGGCCACTTTTTCATCATTTCTTTCATGGTGACCTGACCTGATATTCAACCTGTAAAATTCCTCAGTATATTACTTTACTGTCATCTGCTTCTGTCTCAGGTTCTACATCCTCCTGAACAGAGAAATTTGATAGTCCCTGGGGATGAATTTTTCCTTCATCTTTGCAATCATCTTGTCCCAGCTCTTAATTTTTTACTTGCCTTGGAAACGCCTATCTGCTTGTAGTTCATCCCACCACAAGGCTGCATGTCCTTTTAATCTCATGATGGCATGCCTGACTTTCTTGTCCTCTTCTATATCTTCATAGTCAAAATAGGTCTCTAGAGCTCTAATCTAGTCTAGAAGCTCTTCTACATCTAGATTTCCCTCATAAACTGGAATTTCCATCTTCACCTTTGCACCCATTCTTGCAATAGCTTTAAGTAAGCGCTCAGTTGCTGCATCTTCTGCTAGGATTTCTTATTCTCCATGTCCAGCATCATCTTCATTTTCGGACTCACTGATATCTCCTACATCAGCTATGCGCCTTTGTCCTATCTCCAGGTCCACAACTCTAGCGCGTAAGTTATGCAGATCTCTTCCTACTTCTGGATTCTGCACTTCTCTACCCCTTCCTCTGGGCATTTCCCTTTCCTCCTCTGGATCGAGTGATTGTCTATCCCTTCTCCTCAGTGGCATGGTGAATTTCTTCTTCTCTGCTATAGAAAGAAAATAATCTTTTCTATGCTCTGATACCACTTGACGCAGACACGCTCTCATGAGAACGTTCGCTCATAGGATCTTTCCTCCTCTCTCAGCCCAAAGAAATGAAAGGTTCTTCTATTTCCCTATTGGGAAATTTTCACCCACAGCAACTCCCTCTCTCTCAGGATCTCACTTTCTTCTATCGGGCAATCGAACTTCATGATTTTACGACTCCTGTGGTCAAGTGTTTTGGATTCTCAAAACCCCGAACCCCAATGCAAGTCAACGTTGACCCTTCCTCTGCCTTTTCAGGATTTCAGCACTTGCGATGTTCAAAACAACTTGCTTTACCAATCCTCGATCCCCGATGTGTCGAAACTCCAATGAATTCATGGCTTTGACCCTTCAATGGTCCCTTATCTGGTCGAGACTTTGGACTTCGCGGGATCGCAAATCCTGATGTATATGGTTTTGAGACGTTACTTTCCCCGAACTCCGATACAGTGTGCCACCTGTCCTCCACTAATTCCGCTGTGGCCCCACGCTCCTTTAGTTGTCAGGATATTTCATTTCACGATATCGCGATTCCTGATGAAATGGTTTCCTTGTCCTCAGGACCCCTGATATGTCGAACCCGGACTTCGTCAGGACTTCTGTCATGCGTCCTAACTGATGGACAGTTCAGATTGGACCTTGGGTCTCGCTAAATACTAAATTCCAAATTTCTTACCTGCGTGAGTCTCGATAGTTGAAGTGTCGATGGACTTCCAATCTCGTCCACGTATCCTCCGTCGGGATATCACGTTTCGCGATTCCAAACTGCAAGAGTATCCTGTCCTCAGGACTCTCGATTCATCGAACCTTGACTCTCTTCAGATCTCTGACCCACATCCCAAGTGATGGACGGCTCTGAACTCGTCGGGATTTTCACGATGACATTCCCCGACCTCTTATCCATGGGACTTCCAATTTGCCGAACCCCGACACCTCGATATCCCAATGCCTCTCAGGGTTCTTACTCTGCTCACGAGGGTTAAACCCTATACAACTCTGTTAGATCAGACAACTGACGGGTAATTGATCAATGATCCAACGGCTCACAATACTTAGAGCTTGGACTCTGAACACGACCGTAACCTCCTTGCTCCTTTGGCAGATCCAACGGCTGACGGGATTCCACTGATCCTCTCCATAAGATCTTGACCATCTGTCTTTTCCCTTTGAGAAATCTGCAAAATGACTATGTGTTCCTCCATGGAACTCATCCTCCTACGTGCAAACTTGTGACACCTGTTCAAACACTTCTACGACACAAATCCCTGTGCTTCTCTTCGACGAGCTTGAAAGCCTTATCCTTCCTGAACTTCACATAATTCTAAGTCTTCAAGAAGACCCTTGCGTGCACTCCTTGCGGAAAATCCTCCACCACTTCCAAGTGCTAGATACCTTTAACCCTGCGCACACCTGCAGCAACAGTCTTTCAACACTTCGCTTAGATTCAAAACTGAGACTTTCCTTAGCCTGCACACTCCTTGCATGGCCCTATAACCCAATTTCACTTATGGGTGAATGAGAACAAGAGTTAAGCTATCTGAGCCTTCTATCAACGTACTCCTTGCGGACGACTTCAATTGCACTCCTTGCAGGAATCCTTGCTCAGATAGAGAAAAATTGAAACTCATTCCTCCTACTTCCTTTCTCAGATTTCAAACACTCAGCAAGAAATCATTCATACATAGCATGTAAAGCAAATACATAACAAGAAGTAAATATTCACGAGCATAGCATTCAACATACATACATAGAGAACCAACACAAAAACCATGGATTTGAATCAACCTCTTCTATTAATTCAAACTCTGTACATGGGTGTTCTTCTACAGCTCTCTGCTTCTCTTCTATGCTCTTCCTACTTCAATCATCTCATACAAAATGAACAATGAGGGTGTGTATATCCCGTTTCCCTCTTTCTTTCTAAAACTGTCTAATAAATTATTAAATTCTATCTACCTGCATTAACTATATTAAATGCCTCCATCTACTTCAGATAAGAGTGGGGCGCTCAAGGTCTGATTACATTTACGAGTATGTCTCATCTTAAATGACTTCATTTAAGATGGCGCAACAATCTAAGGGAATTTCAAAAATTTTTGTTGGCTTATCCAGCTGTCTCTTGCCTTCCGCGCGGGCTCGCTTGTCATGGGAGGTGCTCCTGCATCAGTTGGGAGGTGCTTGGGAGGTCTGTTGTCCTCAGAGGTTCAAGTGGGAGATTGAACACAGGAAGTTGTAGCTTCCATCTAGTTGCAGCCATAGAAACCAGGGTAGCAGGGTGGTGCAAGGGAGAACAAGTGATGTTTGTTATATAGGTTGGAGTGTGTGTAGCTGGAAGTTGGTGCTTCCATCCAGTTGGTGCTGGAACATATAGGGAGTTGGTGCTTCCTTCTAGTGGGTGCTAGAGAAACCAGGGAGTTGGTGCTTCCTTCTAGTGGGTGCTAGAAAAACCAGAGAGTTGGTGCTCTCAAACAAGTTGCAGCTTGTAAAACAGAGGTAGCACCTCACATTGAGTTGGTGCTCAATTAAAGATGATGTACAGAACTTAAAAGATTGCCTATCATTTCGAAGAAGAAGAGGTTTTCTCCCTTTATGGGTTTCCTCGTGAAAATCTGTCTCTGTGTATATCTTATGTGTGACTGATGCTTTTAACTTTTACTATCCATATGCTGTATAATGTTGATGATCACTTGAAGAAAGATTAAGAAAAATTTAACATTGTTAATATTGTTTAAGCTCAAATACAACTGATTCACCCCCCCCCTCTCAGTTGTATTAGTAATTTCAACAAATGGACTGCAATGGTATGCATAGGCAATGGTATTGCTTTTGCATACCATTGCATACCATTGCAATACCATGCAATTGTATGCAACGTCAATACCATTGTCTATGCATACCATTGCATGGTATTGCAATGATATGCAATGGTATGGATAGGCAATGGTATTTCCTTTGGATACCATTGCATACCACCGCACGGTATTGCAATGCCATGCAATGGTATACATAGGAAATGGTATTGTTGTTGCATACCATTGCAATGGTATTGCAATGGTATGCGTATGAAATATTCTTTCCTATACATAGTATTGAAATACTATGCAATGGTATGCATAGGCAATAACATTTCCTATGCATACGATTGCATGCCATTGCAATACCATTTCAATGGTAAGCAATAGTATGAAAATGAAATGCCATTTCCTATGCATAGCAATCGCATGCATAGGAAATGGTATTGCCTTTGCATATCATTGCAATTGTATTACAATTTCAATGGTATGCATAGGAAACAGTATGAAAAGGAAATACCATTTCATGTGCATACCATTGCATAGTATTTCAATGGTATGCATAGGAAATACCATTTCCTATGCATACCATTGCAATGGTATGCAATGACAATACCATTTCCTATGAATACTATTGCAATACCATGCAATGGTATGCATAGGAAATAGCATTGCCTATTCATACCATTGCATATGCAATACAATATGTGGGAATAAGAAATACCATTGCAATACCATTTCCTATGCATACCATTGCAATGGTATGCAATGACAATACCATTTCCTATGAATACTATTGCAATACCATGCAATGGTATGCATAGGAAATAACATTGCCTATTCATACCATTGCATATGCAATACAATATGTGGGAATAAGAAATACCATTACATTGCCTATGCATACAATATGTGGGCATACACAATACCATTTCCTATGCCCACCTATTGTGGATTTAAGATGTTATTTTTATTTGAAAAAGGCTCAAGCAATCGACCAAAGGTTGAACGACCACCATTTTAAGGCATTATGTTTGTGAATGATGTGTAATTGAATGAATGTAATATTTACCTAACGGAATCGAGTATCATGTATGGGTATTTTTATCTCTGTCATTGCCACAACATCTCTGCATAAGGGAATTTGTGATGGCTCATTCCCATACATATAAATGCAGAGAGAGGTATGTATCAAAAATCATGATTTAGATATAAATTAAGTATTGGTTGTGGCACAAACCCCCTTCCCTCCAAAGGGCCACGCGACCTCCCAGTCTTAGATCGTTTGAAAACACTGAGTCAGAGTGACTCCTTGGGTTCCTACGGGCACCCGAAATAGCTCTACCCACACACACACAGGCCTCCTCCGCAAGTGACCATGGCTATGACCATGGGCCTATACCTTCACAATTCAAACTTCAAGGATGTCTCGAATCCTTCCCTTAGCTTCTCCCGAAACACTCTCCTCTGAGGTTTCAAACTCCTTGTTTTTGGGTAAATCTCCCCTACGGACTTAGCATTTAAGGGCTTTGATCATGCATGCAGAAAAATGACCATTCAAAAGGACTCTACTTTCTTCTATTCTCCCGACATAAAACCCCACACACATGCAATACAAAGTTGTAAACAAGATTAGATAACTCTACCTTAAGTCCTTCATTTGATGTCGAACTTGTTGGACAACTGAGAGAGGGGGTGAATCAGTTGTCCCCATGCTTAAACAATTATGCTTCTCTTAAAATATTTACAAGGCACTCAATGATGATCACAATAATGCAAGGAAATAAACAATGGCATATTCAACATCAGTCACATAGATGAGAAACACAGAGACAAATATTTCCCAAGGAAACCCATACAGGGTAAAAACCTCTTCTTCTTTATATGATAAGTATTATTTACATTCTTTACATTATCATACATATGAGCACCAACTCATTGTGAGGCTACAACCTCTAATTTGCAAGTTGCAACTTGCTGAGAGAACCAACTCTCTGTTTTTCTCTAGCACCCACTAGAAGGAAGCAACAACTCCCTGGTTTCTCTAGCACCAACTAGAAGGAAGCACCAACTCCCTATGTTCAAGCATCCACTTGAACCTCTAAGAACATCAGTCCTCCCTAGCACCTCCAAACCACCCTAGATTATGAATATGGAATACTGAAACCTATTACAGTGATATAGTGTTCAATAACAGCTTACCAGTCTCATCACTATTCTACAAGATTTTTTCTACTCAGACTTCCTCATTGTCTTCTAGCATGCATCCATTGCCCATTCTGTTCTTCTGCCTTTTATGCTTTGTGCACCATGTCCATTCGCTACATAGTTCTTCTTTTGTTCTTTTTAGATGCTACACTCTGATCCATCTTCATGCATGAATCACCTTCAACAACAACATCCATAGCAACTCCAACAACAACAACAACCGCATCTCTTCTCTGTACTGTGTATTTATAGCTTTTGTGCACCTTGTGCATGCAATGTGCACAATACCTCTACATACTCACACCGCGTCGATATCCTCCAAAACTTGAGTTCTTTGTCTGATCATCATCATGACTCTTCAGCTTCTCTGGCCGTTTTTCCACTCGTTCAACATCACTATATGTTATGCTGAGATTCCTTAGCCTCTCTAGAAGTTAAGACTCTTCATCTTCTCTGTGACAGATGAGATCACCTTCTTTGTTCCAGTTACAAGATTCAATGCTCATCCAGCTGTCAATCGCCTCCACGAGCATCTTCATCCCTCTTGAATATTCCTAGAGACTCTTCATCTCCTCTGTCAATCACCTCGAAGTGTCTTTGAGTACTCTGGCAGAAACCATCAGTGGTTTCTGGCAGTTACACTGTGACATGCAACAGTAGACCTCTGATCTCCTTCAGTTTCATATGCACCATTGGATTAGCTCTGAAGGATATTGTCGTGATTTATGCGTTTCACACTTTCACAATTCGGAGATTCTGCAATGAGGCATCTTGACTCTTCATGTTGCGAGCTCCGAAAAGGAGCTTGGCTGCTCTAGCTCCCTCCTCTACGTGACCACAGGTGGTGACCACCGGTTACAGTGACATTTCACCTTTTCGGTATTTCGGCATTCGTACCAAACGTGATCCTTGAAATTTCGAGGTAGAGCTTATCTGCACTAGGTCCTTCCTCCACGTGACCACAGGCAGTGACCACTGTCTGTGCTAAAATGTGTTGCGAACTCATGATCTTCATCGACCCTGATCAACGGTCCATGATCTCGATGAATCAATGGTCCAGATATTTTCACGATCTCACATCTCATTGTTCCTTAGATGGAGGCTCTCATAACTCCAATTCACAATAGGAGAAACTCTGAGATGGAGCTCAGATCGATGGTCCACATTCTAGGTGATCTAATGGTCCTGATCTTTTCACGATATTGCATCTCGTGGTTCCTTAGATGTGGGTTCTTGTCACTCCAAGTCGTGATAGGTGAAGCTCCAAGATGGAGCTTAGATCAATGATCTAGAACCCTTGGTGATCTGATGGTCCATATCTTATTGTGAGTTCGCATCTTGTGATTCATATGATGGAGGTTCTCATCACTCCAAGTCATGATAGGCAAAGCTTCGAGATGGAACTTAGATCGACGGTCCAGAATCCTTGGTGATCTGATGGTCAAGATCTTTTTGTGATCTCACATATCGTGAGTTTGAACCTCTTTCCTTTGGATTTCATGACTTGTGAAACTCTGAAATGGAGTGTTTGTGGTGCTCTGATATTTTGCCACATGTCCTCTTGATCAACGGTCCACGACTGTCCTTGATGGACGGTCATGATTCCTTCAAAGTTTTGGAGAGTTGGATGACTCTTGGACTTATCCACCTTGCAGCTTCACCATATGTAATGGATATTGAGCCTTCATAGATACCCCAGATCCTATGGCCCAGATCTTCTCACGATTTCCCCACTTCACGATTTCGTCACTTCGTGATTTTGTCCACCTTCATGATTTCGCCGCTTTGTTATTTCGCCACTTCATTGTGTAATGAATGTGCAGGTCCTCCCTGATCCAACGATGGATGTACCCCACACTCAGATCAAACTCTTGAGATCTATTCTCATCTACTACATGCTACTCCTTTCTAAATTCATATATGATGGTCATCGGGGATTCTGAATAAGATCCAATATTCATTGTTTCTCCTCCTCTTCCATTATCACTGCACTGCTGATCATGCTGATGTTTGCCATCACTGTTCTTTCCATCAATGACAAGCTTACTCTCAACTATAAGAATTCCAAAAATATCCCCCTTTGGCATTGATGGAAACCCTAAACAGCTACACTAATCTGTTTGGACCTCCAACTGTAGCATCCAATACAGACCACTCCTTTTCTCCCCCTTTGACATCAATGTCAAAGAAAACACGCTCCCCCTGAGTTGTTGTAGTAATTTTATGAGGTATCAGATATGCACTCAAGACAAGACTCCCCCTCACAGGATGAACTTTCTTACATGTGAGATGGGATAACACCCAGCTTCTGTCTGAGATATTCAAATGGTGTCTTGGGTAGAGGTTTAGTAAAAATGTATGCAATTTGTTCTGTGGTTGGAATGTAATGGACCTGAACAATCTGATTCGAGACCTGCTCTCTCAGAAATGATATTTTATGGGAATATGCTTGGTCTTGGAGTGGAATACAAGATTTTTAGACACACTGATGGCACTAGTGTTATCACAATGAATTGGGATCGGTGCAGTGTATTTTACCTCCAAGTCTGCAAGTGTCTGAATCATCCATAATACCTGAGTGCAACAGGTAGCAGCAACAATCTATTATGCCTCTGTGGTTGATAAATAAATGGAACCTTACTTTTTACTAAGCCAGGCTACTAAGGAGTCACCCAGGAAGAATTCTCCTCCACTGGTGCTTTTTCTCTCATCAACACAGTTTGCCCAATCTGCATCTGAATAAGCAATCAACTGAAGATTTTGATTTCTGGGATACCACAGACCATAAGTCATTGTTTCTTTCAAATACCTAAATATCCTTTTGACAGCTTACAAATGACTCTGTTTAGGTGCAGCCTGATGTCTTCCTACCATTCCTACAACATGCATTATGTCTGGGCAAGATGTCGTGATGTACAACAGGTTTCCTATCATTGATCGATATGAGTTTTGATCAACATCAGGTGAATCATCATCCTTTCTTAATTTACATCCAGTTACCATAGGTGTACCCACAGGTTTAGAATCTTCCATTTGAAACCTTTTCAGCATTTCTCTTAAATATTTTTCTTGAGAAATGAACATCCCTTTGTGCCTCTGAGTAATTTGCAGACCAAGAAAAAATGACAGTTCTCCTATCATAGACATTTCAAATTCAGACTCCATGGAAGAAGCAAACCATTTTACCAATGAATCCTTATTACATCCAAAGATGATGTCATCTACATAGACCAGTACGATGAGAAAATTATTATCCTCTCTTTTAATATACAGGTTGATGTCAGTTGTTCCTCTCTTGAACCCTTTGTCATTGAGATACGTATCCAGTCTATGATACCAGGCTCGAGGGGCCTGTTTTAAACCATATAAAGCTTTCTTCAGCTTGCATACTAAGTCAGGCTTATCAGACAGCTTGAAACCCTCTGGTTGTTCCATATAGACTTCTTCACTTAAATCTCCATTTAGAAAGGCTGACTTGACATCCATTTGGTAGACTTTAAACCTTTTATGACGAGCATAGGAAAGAAACATTCTAATAGCTTCTAATCTTGCTATGGGCGCAAATGTTTCACCAAAATCCAGTCCTTCTATCTGAGCATAGCCTTTACAGACTAACCTTGCTTTGTTCCTGATAACATGTCCTTTCTCATTCAACTTATTCTTAAAGATCCATTTGGAGCCAATGACGTTTTTACCTTCAGGTCTTTGAACCATCTCCCACATATTGTTTTTCTCAATCTGATCAAGTTCATCATTCATTGCTTTAACCCAGTGATCATCTTTGTTGGCTTCATTAAAATTATTGGGTTCTAGCATGGATATGAAATATATATGAGATTGTTTGATGGTTTTGATTAGATTTCTCCTGGTTTGTACACCTTTGTCTTTTTCTCCAATTATCTGACTTGCATGATGATTCTTTTGAATGATTCTGGAGGAGGAATTTGTAGTTGACTGCTGATTTGAGTCTATTTGAGTGTCTGAGTCTTCATCTGATTCAGAGTCTTCGTTTTCTGATTCTTGGACCTGTTCATCTTTAGCTTTAGCTGTGTCTTCTATAGAAGACTCATTACTATATACCTCTCTTGCTGGGATTCCTTCATCAATTTTTACATCAATACAATCAACCATATTATGCAGCATATTATTATAGCATCTATATCCTTTATTGTTTGTAGAACACCCTAAGAAGATACCTTCATCAGCCCTGTCATCATATTTGTCGAGGTTCTCATCATTATTCTTTATGTAGCATTTACTCCCAAAGACTCTGAAGTGTTTGATTGGGGCGGGTCTTCCAAACCATAATTCATAAGGTGTCTTGTCACTTTTTGGTCTGAGGTGGGCTTTGTTAAGCACATGGACCATTGTGTGTATTGCTTCTACCCAGTAGGTTTGACCAATGTTCTTCTCATTCATCATAGACCTGGCCATTTCCTGTACTGTTCTATTTTGCCTCTCAACAACTCCATTTTGTTGTGGAGTTCTTGGGATTGTGTATTCTCTCTTGATCCCATGCTCATCATAGAATTCCTTGAACTCTCTTAACATAAACTCTCCTCCCTGATCTAATCTTACTTCCTTTAACCTCTTTCCTATTTGAGTCTCTATTAAAGCCTTAAATATTTTAAACTTCTCAAATGCTTCGGCTTTTTCTTTGAGAAAGGCAACCCAAGTAAGTCTGGAGTAATCATCGATAATCAGCATGAAGTAGTTTTCTCCCTATTCCTTTCTGTCTTGATGGTCTACATAAATCCATATGAACTAGTTAGAGTGGTTTCTCTATTGAAGTAAAGCTCTTGGACTTAAATTGTGTCATGTTTTGCTTCCCTACTTGACAGGGTTTACACATTGAATCTTGGGGCTTTGATATTCTCGGAAGATCTTTTACTGCCTCGAGGTTTTTGAGTTTGATTAAGTGGTCAAAGTTTAGATGTCCAAGTATCCTATGCCATAACCAGCTTTCATCATGTTTGCTTAGATGACATTCTTCTCTATTTTCTTTCAGCACATATACATTATTTTCTGTCCTTATGCCTTTGGCCACCACTTGTCCTAAGTTTACAGACTTTATCTTGCATTCCTTAGATGTGAACACCACTTCACATCCTCTGTCACACATTTGACTTACACTAAGCAGATTATGTTTTAGCCCATCTACAAGGAGAACATCTTGGGCTTTTCTTTTTCCATTACTTAAGCTCACCATCCCTTTTCCCTTTATTTTCCCTGGAGCATCATTTCCAAAGGTTATGTTTCCTTATTTGATTTCACTTAGAGATAGAAACTTGCCTTTGTCTCCTGTCATGTGTTTGGAGCATCCACTATCTATATACCAAGGATTCATTTTTCTTTGAGTGGACAACACTAATCCACACTTGTCACTTTCCTTCTTCTTCCAAAACTTAACACTTTCAGCAGGGGATTTCGAATCTAGTTCATATTCCCTTAGATGATAGTCAATAGATTTGTGTCCATAGTTATGACAGATGTAGCATTCAATCTCATTGTTCAACAAGTCAAACTTATTGGTGCAATGTTGTCTACTCATTGACTGTTGATTATTTCTTGACCTCTTTAGTTGCATGTCCCTAGACTTAATTTGGCAATTGGCAATCAGTGAAGGTTTGTTACTTGGCTGCATCATTCTTTGTTGTGGCAAGTATTTATTCCTTTGAGATCTTAATTGCTCATATCTAAGTCTTAAGGAACAATTTACAGCTTTGTGACCAAAGTTAGCACAGTAGTAACAATAGCCATAGAAAAATTCTTTGTACCTGGAAAATGGTTGTTGTCTTTGAGCAAATCAATTTCTTCCAGGTTGATGACGTCTTTCAGCAGTGAGCGCATTACTTCTTTGTTCTACAGATTCAGATCTGGCATCTTTTACCTTACTCGACCTGGGTGGCTGATTGTCTTCCTTTGTTTCTGTAGGTTTGTTATTGTCATTAGTTGTACTTTTGACAAACTTGATGGGTTCTTCATTTCCTGGCTTACCACTGCTTCATCCCACTTCATAACCCAAGCCAGTTTTCAGTTTTGAATTCCTTCGCTGATTCAAAATGGTGGCCAATCCTTCTAAGGCTTTGATACTTGACAGATTTTGATTATACAAGGATTGAAAGTTCTCCATTTCTTTCCTCGTTTTCACTACTTCTTGTTCTAATGCTTCACATCTTGCATTCTTTTCTGATAGCTGATGTTTTAGAATCTCTTCGATTTTCTTTGCATCTTCCAATTCTACTTTTAGTAAGACAAGATCTTCATCAGGATCTTTACTGTCTTTCTCGAACTGTATCAAAAATTGTCTTTGCTTTTTGTTGTTGATTCTTAGTCTGTCAATCTCTTCCAGTGAACTGATCAGTTCTCCTTCCATGTCAACCACAGCTTCTTCTTCATCACTCCCTGTGATTTTATTATCATAATCCTCTTTGGCCATAAGTATGAAGTCATTTAGTTTATCTTCAATAGAGGAGTCATTTTCTTCATCATCTGAAGGATCATCATCATTGCTTGCGCACAAACTTTTCTTCTTAAAGTTTTTATTTTTAAAGAAATTTTCGTGTTTGTACTTCTCCTCATCATCACATGTATGATCCTTTCCTTTGTGGGGACATTTATTTGCAAAATGACCTATCCTACCACAGTTGAAACATTTGAAAGGCAGTTTACATTTATATTTTCCTGATCCCTTCTTTAGTCTCTTCACAAATTTTGCTTCAATTTCATCAGGCTCAGAATCCTCATTCTTGTCTGCTTTAAATGATGCTTCTCTGGAGGTGGTTTTATCTTTAACTATTCTCATTTCATATGCGGTCAATGTTCCTAGAAGTTGATCGAACTCCAACGTTTTTAGATCATTAAGTTCTTCTATAGCAGAGACCTTCGGGTTGAACATATCTGGGAGAGATCTCAAAATTTTCTGAACTAAAGAAGGTTCATCAATTGTTTCACCAAGTGCCTTCATTGCATTATCCATTTCTTCTACTCTCAGAAAGTATTTTCCAATAGTTTCATCTTCCTTCATCTTCAGTTGTTCAAACCATATTCTGTAGGTTTGAAGCTTTGCATCCTTTACCTTCTCATTACCCTCATAACTGCTAATGAGTTTGTCCCACATTTCTTTGGCAGTTCCCAGGTGCATAACTTTTATGAATTCTACTTCTGCAAGCCCACTCAAGATAGCATTCATAGCCTTAGCATTGAAGCTAAATTCTAGTTTGTCATCCTTATTAGCTAGCACAGCTGGCTTTACATAACCAGTATCTACCACATCCCAGACATCTGCACCTAATGACATTATGTAGGTTCTCATTCTAACTTTCCAGAAGGCAAAGTTTGTTCCATTGAACAAAGGGGCCTTATTGGTTGAATTTCCTTCATGGCTTGACATGTTTAAGCTCTAGGATCTACCGTTAGATAAAAGGGGCTAGCTCTAATACCAATTGTTGGACAATTGAGAGCGGGGGTGAATCAATTGTCCCCGTGATTAAACAATTATGCTTCTTTTAAAATCTTTACAAGGCACTCAATGATGATCAAAATAATGTAGGGAAATAAACAATGGAACATTTAGCATCAGTCGCATATATGAGAAACACAGAGACAGATATTTCGAAAGAAAACCCATACAGGGTAAAAACCTCTTCTTCTTTATATGATAAGTATTATTTACATTCTTTACATTATCATACATATGAGAACCAACTCATTGTGATGCTACAATCTCTGTTTTGTAAGATGAAACTTGCTAAGATCACCAACTCTCTATTTTTCTCTAGCACCCACTAGAAGGAAGCACCAACTCCCTGGTTTCTCTAGCACCAACTAGAAGGAAGCACCAACTCCCTATGTTCAAGCACCCACTTGAACCTCTGAGGACACCAGTCCTCCCTAGCACCTCCCAACCACCCTGGATTATGAATATGAAATACTGAAACCTATTATAGTGATAAGTGTTCAATAACACCTTACCAGTCTCATCACTGTTCTGCAAGATTTTTCTACTTAGACTTCCTCACTATCTTCCAGCATGCATCTGCTTCCCATTCTATTCTTTTTCTTTTTATGCTATGTGCGCCATGTCCATTCGCTGCACAGTTCTTCTTCTGTTCTTTTCAGCTACTGCACTCTGATCCTTCTTCATGCATGAATCACCTTCAACAACAACATGCACAACAACTCCAACAACCACATCTCTTCGATGTACTGTGTATTTATAGCTTTTGTGCACCTTGTGCATGCAATGTGCGCAATACCTCTGCATACTCACACTGCACCGATATCCTCCACAACTCGAGTGCTCTGTCTGATCATCATCGTGACTCTTTAGCTTCTCTAGCCATTTTTCCTCTCATCCAGCATCACTGTATGTTATGTTGAGATTCCTCAACCTCTCTGGCAGTTGAGACTCTTCGTCTTCTATGTGACAGATGAGATCACCTTCTCTATTCCAGTTACAGGCTTCAATGCTCATCCAGGTGTCAATTGCCTCCACGAGCATCTTCATCCCTCTTGAAGATTCCCAGAGACTCTTAATCTCCTTTGTCAATCACCCCGAAGTGTCTTCGAGTCCTCTAGCAGAAACCATTAGTGGTTTTTGGCAGTTACACTGTGACGTGCAACAGTAGCCCTCCGATCTCCTTCAGTTTCATCTGCACCATTGGATTAGCTCTGAAGGATATTGTTGTGATTTATGCATTTCGCACTTTCGCAATTCGGAGATTCTGCGATGAGGCATATTGACTCTTCATGTTGCGATCTCTAAAAAGGAGCTTGGCTGCTCTAGCTCCCTCCTCTATGTGACCACAGGCGGTGACCACCGGTTACAATGACATTTCACCTTTTTGGTATTTCGGCATTCGTACCAGATGCATTCCCTGAAATTTCGAGGTGGAGCTTATCTGCACTAGATCCTTCCTCCACATGACCATAGGCAGTGACCACTATGTGCGCTAAAAGGAACTATGAACTCATGATCTTCATCGACCCTGATCAATAGTCCACGATCTCGATGAATCAATGGTCCAGATATTTTCACGATCTCACATCTTGTTGTTCCTTATATGGAGGTTCTCGTCACTCCAAGTCGCGATAAGTGAAACTCCGAGATGGAGCTCAGATCGACGGTCCACATTCTAGGTGATCTGATGGTCCTGATCTTTTCGCAATCTCACATCTCGTGGTTCCTTAGATGTGGGTTCTTGTCACTCCAAGTCACGATAGGCGAAGCTCCGAGATGGAGCTTATATCAATAGTGCATAACCCTTGGTGATATGACGGTCTATATCTTATCATGAGTATGCATCTCATGATTCCTATGATGGAGGTTCTCGTCACTCCAAGTCGCGATAGGCGAAGCTCTAAGATGGAACTCAGATCGACGGTCCAGAATCCTTGGTGATCTGATGGTCAATATCTTTTCGTGATCTCGCATATCGTGAGTTTGAACCTCTTTCCTTTGGATTTCATGACTTGCAAAACTCTGAAATGGGGTCTTTGTGGTGATCTGATCTTTCGCCATGCATCCTCTTGATCAACGGTCCACGACTGTCCCCAATGGACGGTCAGGATTCCTTCACAGTTTTGGAGAGTTGGATGACTCTTGGACTTATCTTCCTTGCAACTTCATCATATCTAATGGCTATTGAGCCTTCATAGATACCGCGGATCCTACGGCCCAGATCTTCTTGCGATTTCGCCGCTTTGCGGTTTTGCCACTTCACTGTGTAATGAACGTGCAGGTCCTCCCTGATCCAACGATGGATGTACCCCACGCTTAGATCGAACACCCGAGATCTATTCTCATCTACTTCTTGCTACTCCTCTTTGAATTCATATCTGACGGTCATTGGAGATTCTGAATAAGATCCAACGTTCACTGTTGCTCCTCCTCTTCCATTATCACTGCACTATTGATCATGCTGATCTTTTCCATTGCTATTCTTCCCATCAATGACAAGCTTACTCTCAACTTCAAACCTTCCAATAGATCCTTTTGTCTTCACTCACTCTTTGATTGCAGGCCTCCTCCCAAAGCTGACCTGAATTCACACATGAACAAACAGAGAGCTATGAACATGCATTTCAAATACTAATTGTTGGTTTAGATCTGACAATATCATAAAATAAATATTCAACTTGAACACATGATATGGTGGGATGGGAAAAGTATTCTTTTTTTTTATTAATCTTCACAAGAGTAAACTTACAATATGTGGTCAACACTGCTCCTCGAAACTGGTCCTGGGCTCCTCTTCAACTGTCTTCCAACAACTTTTCTCTATAATTCTCTTTGCACAAGGATGGCTAAAGGTTGGGACAAATAGAATGCCAATTGGGTATAGTTTATCTACTATGATTTTTCTCCTTTCAAATGGGACCCCTACCCCTTATTTTATAGGCTAGAAGGAGCTAGGTATTTGGTCGAGTGACCAACCATGCATGGTTGAAAGTTCTAGTTAACTTTCCCAAGGTTGTGTGTTCCATCAGGAAATTTCATTTTTTCATGCTTTTGTAGGTACATGCGAGCTGTAGTGAGTTAGCTAGTGTGTACACGCATGAGAAAATGGAGCAGGGCACGTGGACCTTTACAAATGGGGTTTTTAAGAAGAGTTGTTCAGTAATGTCTTGGAAAAGAAGGGATATGAGATGGACTGATGCCAAGTAATCATGTATTGTGAAAATTAGGGTTATAACAGACTCCCCCTAATGTGTGAGTTCATAAGAACATATGATGGCCAAAATACATTACGAATGTTTACCGACGTACTGAACCAGTGAGTCCAGGAACCAGAATTCGAGAGGTGCCATCTGCAAAATAACAATTGTCTCACTAAGGCGAGCATACCCATGCTCAGGATAAATTAAAATCATGGTTTCCAATCAAATACACTGCAGATCCATGTCATATAACTATATAGAGTGTAGCCACGAGCAATACACAGCAGAGCTACATCTCGAAATCAAAAGATATACATGTATAGTATCCATCTTCTAGAAGCTGATATGACCTGATGGCTGGAGATAATGGTGTCAGAGCTCGAGTGAAAACTTCAAAACTATTCAAAACTTGGGTAGGAGTGTAATATGAGTGTACGAATTCACTACCTAGAGGTCTTCGACGGCTCGTCGGGCTTGGACTAAGGGATCTTTGATGATTAGACTAGAGGCTTCATTGATTTCGAAAAAATATTTGATTGGGTTTTCAGGATGGTCAAGCATGAGGGCAAGAGACAAATTGTAGAAAGGCCAACATAGGCTTGGTAAAAACTTTCCTTGGATAATAGCACGACAAATGATGAGACTCAGCAAGCATGGCATTGACATAGGTTCACGATGTAGGAGGCAACGCAAACTCTCCATATGTTTGGAAGAATAACCAAACAGAGGAGGACACAACTCTTATGTAGCGAGAACAACTTCCTAAGTTCATATTGAATCCTAGGGATTGACAAAAAAATGAAAGGATGTGCTTTATCCAAGGGTGACTCATTGTGCTGCCAATAAAAAAAAAAAAAATACTTTTCCCTTCCTCTTTTTGGGGTATATTTGATTTTTTTGTCTTTTTCAAATAATTATGAAAATATTGAAAAAGAGCAAAGAATGCTACATTACAGAGGAGGAATGAGTGTCACAAACATACTAGTTCTAGGTGCAAGGACAAGACTGATGTTCAAAGCAAGGACACTCAGAAAAATCCTTCCAGGGGTCAAGGGGTCAAGACGCAAAGGCAAAGTGCTACAAGGCTTGTGTTACAAGGAAGCTTCAGATGGTTCAGTTGAGAGAAACATGGATCCAGCATTAGGCCAACGACGTAGTAATGCAAATGCAGTTAACAATACACATTGATAACGTCCTTTGATGTAAGTTTAACGAGCCTAGAGAAGGTAAGCTCGGTCGTTTTTCATGTTTAGAGAGTCTGAAAAAACGTAAAAGGAGGCTCCACTATGGTACCTTTTTCGAAGGTAGTCTAGTCGGTTCGAAAAACGGGTAAATTAGCACCGAAAAGATGTCTATTCAAAACCATTTTAACGAGTGTGATAAAGACAATATCACTCGGCAATTTTTTCATTTTTAAGGAGTCTGAAAAAATCTTAACTATGGAATCTGTTAGCAATTTTCTTCTGGACCAGATTAACAAATGTGAAAGAATAAGGTCATGCGACGATATTTTCAATTTCAAGGAGTCTGAAAAGAGCTTAACTATGGACTCTGTGGGGGTTCCTTTTTCGTATATTTAGTCCCTCAGGACCAAAAAATGGTTAAAATCATACCTAAGAATACTCTTCTAGGGTACCAAGGCCCCTAGAGCATACCTTTGTTAGTACAGTTGACCATCCAGACCGAAAAAGGGGTAAACTACCAGTGGACAGACATGACTTCAAATTGCAGTTTAACAATGGTGAAAGGCCACAAGATCGCTCGACAATCTTTTCATGTTTAGAGGGTCTGAAAAGGGCTTAAAAAAAGACCCATGGGGGCTATGACTCATGTATGAAAATGGTTAAGGTAGAGCCCATTGCTAGGCTCAGACCAAGAGTCTCTTCGATAGTCAACCTAGAACGTCTCTCAAAAGGGAAGAAAACACAAACCAAGGTGTAAGTCCTCCCACGATATAGAAACTGTAGTCATGGCTTCAAGGATAGCCTCATCTAAATGCAATTCAAAATCTGAGAAATCACGCAAACGAGGGTCGATAGTCCCAAAGGGTGAAGCAAACTAACCATACTCCATATGACAATGGAGGTTCTGGCTAGGATTGGCAGAGTCTATCATTGAAGAATCACGAACATGAGGGCTTGAGGATCTACAATCAACAAGATCAAACTCAAAAGGATACTCAAGCCTACTTCGACCAAGAGGGGGAGACAAGGGCTCCCATGCCCCCATTGGATAAACCAATGGATCAATTGTTGAGACCAAGTCTCGAGAGGGAAAAAATGACTTCATAGGTTCTTGCTCATAGGTAATTGAACATTGAGGATAAGATGCCACATAATTAACCCGTGGTGGGGTAGAGTCTACATGAACACTAGGAACATGTAAAGGGATGGCCTAAAACAAGGTCGAATTAGGATGGTGATTATCAGGTGCCAGCTGGTCAATAGTGACAATGCTTCCATTGTGAGGGAAATCCATCACCCAGAAGAACATAGACACCACAACATTCATAGCATATACATAATCACGCCCGAGAAGCATATTGAAATCTAACGGGCCTTGCACCACTATAACATCAACAAGGACATTTTTCTCACCTAACGAGATAGGTAACTAAGGAATAACCCCTAAGAAATCACTAGGACATCTGTCAAAAGCCAACACCACATGTGAAGTAGACACAAGCTTGGAAGATCCTAAGACTTTTCAAACCGAGGAGGATAAAATACTTGCAGAGGCTCCTTCATCCACAATACATCGATAAATGTTTTTTGAACCAACTTCAACCCTTATTTTAAAATGTGCAGAAGAAGGAAGATGAGCCTCAACAAGATCATTCCAATCAAAGGAAACCATCCTAGGGCTTGGAGGCGGTGTTCTCAGAATGAGTGGAATGCCCACTTTTTATGAAAGTACTGAACTGGAAATGCTAAAAACATAGTCGGTAGACACGTCACTCCCCAAAAGAAGAGTGGGATCATCCAATGACTGTATCGGCATGACCACTTTTGCAACCAATGGATGAATAGGCTGCAGGACTACATGGTCTAAAGGTACCTCACCCCCCAGAAGAGGAGTGGGATCAGCCGATGACTACATCGGCATGACCACTTTCACAACCAATGGCTGAATAGGCTGAGAGACTACAAGGTCTAAAGGCACCTCACACCTCAAAAGAGGAGTGGGATCAGCCGATGACTGCATAGGAATGACCACTTTCTCAACCAATGGCTGAATAGGCTGAGAGACTACAAGGTCTAAAGGCACCTCACACCTCAAAAAAGGAGTGGGATCAATCATTGACTGCATCAACGTGACCACTTTCTCAACCAATGGTTGAATAGGCTGAGAGACTACAAGTTCTAAAGGCACCTCACCCCTCAAAAGAGGAGTGGGATCAATCGATGACTGCATCGGCATGACCACTTTCTCAACCAATGATTGTATAGACTGTGAGGAAACCTCAAAAGATCAAAATTAGAAGAGCTTGCAGACAGGGACCACAATCTTTGTACCTCTGGAATGCCAGGGCACAAATGAGTAAGGTGATCTCCCTTGCAAATCTTACAAGGGAACATAGGCTTACGTCCTATTCGTCTAGATTTCTCAATAGAATTAATGCCCCCAGCATGACTAGCAGTGGATGGTTGCACATATCCAACATGACTTGTGGAGGTTAGTGATGGGTTGATAACATGACTTGCAGAGGCTACAGACCTATTGCTAGTATTACTAGAAGGGATTGGAATTTTTCCCCTAGCATGACTAGTAGGGGCTAGTTGTTTTCCCCCAACATGACTTGTAGAGGCTGGGTGCTGGTCTTCAACATGACTTGCGGAGGTTGAGTGTTGTAGGAAAATCTGCCTGCGGACAAGTAGATCGACCTCTAGAGCTTGACCTTAACCCTAGACAGAAAAATGCTTAACGTGGACACTGACTTCATTTCAAATCTATCTAAACTAATGCATGAGAAGAGAGAGTAACAGAAGTACCTTTTAATCGATGTTTGTCCCCGTACGCTCCAAGTTGCGCTCCAATCCTTTGCTCCTCGTTGAGGTCTGTGGACAAAACAAGATACGACCACTTCCTACTCTATTGACATTAGCTTGAAAACAGATCTATCACTGAATGATAAGTTTATGTAACATCAGACACAAACTAGAAAGAAACAGGCCAAGCGTGTCATATTAATGAG
>ML782352.1:1019076-1083711 GCA_009831015.1 Picea engelmannii | reverse complement strand
ACTGTCGAATGTGAGGAGGCCTGCCATTGAGGCATGCAGGTCCCAAAGTACTAAATGGTTTCTAAGTCTAATTCCCGGATAATGTGTTGAAGTCGACAAGAATAGACTCGTCGAGGGAGGGCCTTGATGTATCCCCCATCAACAACACGAAGCGGACATAGTGGTGTAATTGGTAAATCAAAAGAACATGGACTGACACGGGTTGTGAGACAAGATATTTGGGATGGTTGACTCTTGAGGCGGATACTTCTCTTGAACACTGAGGCATGGCGGTGAACATGGCATGGACCAAAACTGTGCAATGGGTACTGTGACTTGCGTCGGGTGACTCAAAGGAGTGAAAGGAAACTCAAAGGATTGGCTCAGTGCAGAGGTTCAACGGATTATGATGTATACAGAGTGATAAAGTGTCGTGTTCAAGGGTGACTCTAAGAAGTGCTAGATGATGTTCTCAAGAGACTGCTTGGCTTGCTCCTTTCAATTTTTCCCCCATCCAGATAGAAAAGTAACTCTTTTTAATTTAATGAGCTCGAGGAGGATAACACATGCTCGATATAACTCACCTTCGGTAAGTTCCTCTTCCTTTGTTTAACGAACCGGAAGAAGTAAGGGTTCGTTCTCATATGGGTCTGTCGATGTGTGCTTTAACGAGTCCAAAGACAGAAAACTCAAAGGTTTTTCGGGATTATAGAGTTTGGAAAAACACTTAAAAGGGAACTCTCTCAGTGC
This sequence comes from Picea engelmannii, assembly GCA_009831015.1. Classification (NCBI taxonomy): domain Eukaryota; kingdom Viridiplantae; phylum Streptophyta; class Pinopsida; order Pinales; family Pinaceae; genus Picea; species Picea engelmannii. The sequence goes on along the minus strand of ML782352.1, from coordinate 1,082,982 downwards.
CTTTTTCGTACAGTAGTCCAACAAGACCGAAAAAGGGTTAAACTATCGCTCGAAGGATGCTCTTTCTGACCGTTTAACGAGTGTGAAAGAAAGCAAGATCACTCGAAAATCTTTTCATATTTAGAGAGTCTGAAAAGGGTTTAAAGGAGACTCTGGGGGGGGGTTCCTTTTTTGTGTGATGTATCTGTATGGGTCCGAAAAAGTGATAAAATTTTACCCGGTTACGTTCTCATATTGTCGAGCTCGAGAACGAACTAAGACTATGCTCGTAAATTTGACAAGGTGAATAATTCAATTAGAACTGCCAAGATTCCTGCAATGCCAGAAGCTACAAACCAGATATTAGTGAAGTCATTTGCACCATTAGAGAAACCCAAAATGACCATAGCTTATAAAAAATGAAATTTTATAAATGTCAATTGATTCAAAAACTCGTTTACCATTTTCATTCGCAAGGATTTGTAGAGTTGTTGGAGAATCTCGATTGGAGCAAATCTTGTTCTTCTCGCCGCCAAAGCTACGGTTGATCGTTTCGCACACCGTTTGATTCAGGTATATGTTTGTTCTTAGCTCTTTCAATTGCTTGTTTCCAAGTTGATTTCCATGGCATAATTAATTTAAAACACGAAGCCCTAGGTTATCCATTTTTAAACAAATCGGCCTCCTTCCAAAAGTTAATAAAATGGGGGAATTTGTTCACGAAAATGTATTGGAAAACGGTGGTTAAGATGCCCACACTTTAACCTTTGATTAGAGCGACCATTTTGACCAAAGAAAACCATAAAAAATCCCCTCAAAGGGCCCACGCACCTCCTCAAAACGTTTTTCATTTTTATCACATTTTAATCATTGTTTAGTGAATGTTTAAGGGTGTGGTGGTTTAAAATGATGATTGGTTACCATTAGATGTGATGGGCATTTGTTTTCGTGTCTTAACATGCTTTTCAAAAATTGTCAAAATCATAAAAACGTGGGAAATGATGTAAATTTTGAATTTTTGTTTTGTAGATATATTCGGCAACCATGATCGAGTGGAAAGATCGGGAACACGAGATGGATGACATAGCCGCTCTACGGAGTCCCCGTACGCGGGCTGCTTTGAGAGCCTGCGGGTTGCTCAAGTTTTTCAAACTGCAGAAAATGAAAAGCAAGGTTTTACTACTTGAGCATATCATTGGTCTTTGGGACACCACGGAACAGGGATTCCGTATCGGTACACAGCTCCTGACCATCGAGTTGGAGGATGTGTACTTTCTGACCGGCCTCTCGAAGAGAGGGGTCCCCATAGCTTTTACAGGGCAGAGGGCATTGCCTGAGTAGGTGGATGTGTATCTGGCACGTCATTGTGTTCCGGGAGCGAGATTGGTAGGGGGAAGGATCCCTATCAAGGATATCCAGGATTTGCCTCTTCGATCCATATTGTTTGCCATCACTAGTGCGACTGGTAGCACTAGTGCACATTTGGCTTCGAGGTCATAGGTGGCCTATGGCGTGCAGTGTTTAGAGCCAACACTATTCAACTGGAGTGCGGCGTTCCTTTGGAATGTGAAGGAACAAATTTCGCGATGCAGGAACGGCCAAAAACAGTTTGGCTATGGCTCTTTCTTAGTCTCGTTTTTCATGGAGCACATCCCTCAGATGTAGCCTTAGATCACGCTGGCAGTACGACCAGTGGATGAGCCTTGTATGGAGAGGTGGACTAGCCTATCCCTGAGGTTAGTTTCGGAGTCCGAGTTCCGTTTTACTGGCGATTTCTTTGCCTAGTTGAGGCGGCAGTTCCTCTGGATCGAGGAATTCCCGTATGCCAATGTGGACTTCCGTGGGAGTATGGACTTGATCTTGCCCGAGGGGGAATATTGGGATGAGTCGAGTAAGGGACTAAGCCATTCCTTGTCAAGTTTGTTTTTTAAGTTTTTGATGTATATGTATTTTTTTGGGTATGTAAGAGAGTTTTAACAGGTGTTTTTTTTTCAACATGCAGACAAGGGAGCAGTGTGCCCAGCGGATATACTAGTGCCAGGACGTCGTGGTGGCGCTCCAGTTGTAGCAGACCCAGTAGTACCAGTGGTGGGCCTCTGGAAGGTTGAGAGGAACCTCTAGGGCCTTACGATGGGTATCCCTCCTCTGCGGAGAGAGGACGTGCCTCTGCATCTGCAGCGACACACTGTAGGGGTGCCAGAGAATATTAATTCTCTGTTGAGACATGTAGTACGCACAATATTGTATTACTCACAGCACAACGTAGTGCGGGGAGATTAGAGTCTCCCCAAGATCATGTTTTTTGTACGCCTTGTCTGGCGAAGTTGTATGCGTGGATGAGCCCAATATTTTGTTCTCTTACAGAATTTTTGATGCAATGTAAACATTTCAGTCACGCCATATATATATATATATATACAATTTCGAGTTTTTATGATGCCGATGATTTGTACATGATGATGTCTGTGATGTGTTTTAATTTACATGTAATGTACAGTTTCTTGCTTTCCTTGAATCTTATCTGTGGGCTAAATACCGATCCATGATATAATTAGCTAACGAATCTGAAACACTATTGAGTTCTCTAGGAATGTGTCTATATTCAATGTAATCGAACATTCGTTCAAGACGGTGAACTTGCAAGCGCAGACGTAGCAGGATAGGACTACGGATATCATAGATGTGGTTGAGCTGATAAACCACGAGTTGGGAGTCTAAGTGAATAATGATACGAGAGACACCTAGGGAGGAGGCTTGGGTCAACAATCTGATGACAGCGTGATATTCTACCATGTTGTTGGTTGCTGGTCCTAAATAGATGCCTCCTGAACTCACCACCTCGTCAAACTGATAAATAACCCATGCCGCCGAGGCAATGTTCTGGGTATGTCTCTTGGTGCCATCCGCGAACCCAAAAAAGATAGGAAAGGTGGACGTCATCTGCGCATGAAAACACAGGCATAGTCATGAGTGGCAACGGTAAAGACTCGAGCACGCGAAAGAAAAGACACACCAAGCTAAAATACAATAATGTACAAAGCACAGATGCTAGGTGATCTAGGCATAGTACTTCTTAAGGTAAAGCCTGTTTCGGGGCTCTCCCAGGGAGATTCCATCATGGTCTACTAGTTCATAAGCACCTTTGTGTAAAACACGCTTCACGATGTAAGGACCGTGCCACATAGGTTCTAACTTTCCTGTTCCCAGTTTATCGTGAGCTTGGTCATAAACGAGGACTAAGTCTCCTTCTGCGAAGGCTCGAGGTTGGACGGATTTGTCATATTGACTCTTAATTCGTTTCTGATGTGCCTCATTAACGAGAGCAGCATCACGACGTGTTTCATCCAACTTGGATAGATACAAGAATCGTTCTTCTTCCGCAGAAGTATGGGGCAGGAGTTCTACTTTCAACTTGAGTGATGGAATTTCACACTCGATTGGTAGTATGGCCTCAATGCCATAGACCAACTGGAAAGGAGTGAATCCAATTGAGGTTTTCACAGACGTGTGATAGGCCCAAAGAGCGGAAAACAGTTGTAAATGCCATGATGTCTTGTTTTCCCCTACCATGCATTGGATCATGGTTTTTAGGACTTTGTTCATAGCTTCAACTTGTCCATTTGCTTGAGGATAGTAAGGGGATGAGTTTTCATGGAGAAAACCCAATTTGACGTGTAACTCGCTCATCATCTGGTTTTTGAAGTGTGCACCGTGGTCGGTGACAATGGCATGTGGTATACCAAAACGAGTAATGATGTGGTTGAAGAGAAAAAGAGCTGCGGTACGGCCATCGTTCAGGAAGGTAGGTATAGCCTCAGCCCATTTTGTGAAATAGTCAATGGCGACGATGATGTAACCGTGCCCCCCGGCTGAGGTAGGCTTACACTGCATGAAATCGATGCCCCATTTTGAAAAGGGGCCGATGGAAATAATGGGGTGCAGCGCAGTAGGGTGGGTGCATGCCTTCTTGTTGAAGATTTGGCAGGGTGGGCATTTTTTGACGGCCTCGATGCAATCTTTGAAGATTGAGGGCCAAAAGTAGCCGGCACGTAGGATTTTTTGGGCTGTGGACATCCCAGAGAGGTGACCGCCACAAGCACCAAGGTGACAATCGTTCAAAATGCATTCAGCCTATTCGTGAGTCATACATCGCCAAAGGATTGTGTCAATGCCATGGCGATACAGAGTGTCGTCGAGGATGAGATAATGGCGAGAGTGGTGACGGATGCATCGACGTTCTTCTCGAGAGATGTTTGGCTGAAAACATTGGGTTTGAAGGTAGAGGAGAATGTCTCCATACCAGGGGTCAGAGGTGCTGATGAGGAAGAGAGACTCATCAGGGAGAGGGTCTCTCGGTTCAGTGTTTTCATCGGCACTTGGGAGAGCACAGATGAGCTCGGCAAACACCAAGGATTTTTTGGCCTTAGCCTTGGTAAACTCAAGATCGAATTCTTGAAGAATAACGATCCACTTTGAATATTTGCCCCCAAGTACTTGACATGTCAAGACATGGTACATGGGGTTGGAGTCTGCGATTACCATGGTGGTGTGTAATAGGATGTAGTGGCGGAATCGTTGGACAGCAATGACAGCTGCCATGGCCAGTTTCTTGACATGCGAATATCTGAGTTCAGGTCCAGATAAACTCTTGCTCAGATAATAAATCACGTGTTCTTTGTCGTTAGAGTCCTCTTGAACTAACACCGTCGCAATGGTGGAAGTAGAAGCGGCCAAGTAAAGGATATAATCCTTTGTATAATCAGGAGGATGTACCAAAGGAGCATGGGTCAAAGCGTGCTTAAGAGCGTCGAATGACCGTTGGGTAGTGTCATCCCAGATGAAAGGGACGTTCTTTTGTAGTAGCCGCATGAATCCTTTAGTGATCTCGGCATAATTGCAGATGAAATGGAGGAGAAAGTTTGCTTTGCCTTGCAAACTTTGAAGTTGGGTTAAGTTGGTGGGTGGGGGTAAGGCTAGGATGGCCTTGATCTTCAAGGGATCCACCCTGATCCCGTCTTTGATGAAACCGAGGAGTCGGTCGGATTCGATAGCAAAGATGCATTTATGTGGGTTCAGACGAATATGATAGAAACGACATCGAAGAAAAATCGCCCGCAAGTGACCGATGTGATAGGGTCGGTTGGATGAATGTGCAGGTAAATCATCAAGGTAAGGTTCTGTGATATGTTTGATGTCATGGAAAGCGTACGACATGGCTCGCTGGAAAGTAGCACCAGCATTTTTAAGGCCAAAAGGTAGCTTTCGATAAGCGAAAGTTCCCCAAGGGCAGATGAAAGTTGTCTTATGTTGATCGGCGGGTAAGATTTTGATCTGGTTGTATCCAGAAAAGCCATCCATGAATGAGAAGATTACACTTCCCGCGCAATTATCGATGATCTGATCGATAAAAGGGGTAGGGTAGTTGTCCTTAGGAAAAGATTTGTTGATATCACGGTAATCTACGCAAACGCGGATGGTCCCTTGTTTCTTGGCAACCAGAACAAGGTTAGAGACCCATTCCGTCAAAGGGACGGGGTAGATAAAGCCATATTTTAGAAGTTTTTCAACTTCTGCCTTTATAGCTGCTAGTTTCTTGGGGTGAACCGGGCGGAGTTTCTGTCGAACCGGTTTTGCGTCAGGGTAAGTTTTGATTTTGTGTATAACGATCGAAGGATCGATCCCTGGCATTTCCTCATAACTCCATACGAAGACATCACGGAATTCCATGAACAAAGCGGTGTAAGAAACCACTTCGTCGGGCATGCAACTGGCACCAAGATTGATGTTTTCCACGACACCTTCTTTGACTGAAATGTTAATTGTGATTGTGGTAGAGATGTTACCCATGTTCCCCTCAGAAAAAGTATCTTGAGTGAGGATAGGAGATTGTGGAGCATCGGTAACATCAGGGGGGAAGACAGATCGTATGTCTTGCACTTCTTCCAATGGTGGAACAAAAGAGGATCGGTGGTGGTTGTCATCCCAGGGCAAATCGTCAATACTCAACATTTCCATAATAGATTCGTCCGAAGGGAAAATGTGGGAAATGTAATCAACGACGGATGATAGGGAATTCAACCACGAGGGCACCGAGTAAGTGTCGGGTGCCAGTGAATGTGATGTGTTGGAAGAGGGAGAGGCAGATTGAATAGCTATGTATGTGTCCTCGGTTGGGTTGAGTGGCATGGTGTCACTGAGTCCATCAAATTCCAAAGGACTAGGCACAATCCAAGGGTCAGATGATTCCAAGGATTGATAAGGCCAAGTCGAGATCATATTGACGACGGCAATATGATGTGTAGTAGGTATAAGTGGTGTAGGGAAGGTACCCATGAGGTTGGAATCTTTCAATAAGCCAACACCAACGCTTTCATACATAACCATGTGATCTCCCAGAAACGAAATATTGTTGGTAGCAGGGATGCGAGCGTCAGGTGTGCAAAAATCAAGCTGATCGACGGTAACAATTTTTCCTTGATGAGGGAATTGTACACATCGAAACACCGACGAGGCGACCGCAGTCATGGCATAGAACCAACTTCTTCTGAGTAATAAATTGTAATCGAGGGGAGCATCAACCACCTCGACATCAATGGTAACAGTTTTGCCGTCCAATTGAATGGCGAGAGATTGCAGTAATCCATGAGGATGGAAACCTCGTCCATCGAAGGCGCATAACATCGTAGGGGATTTATTAAGGGCAGGTGATTTCAAACCTTTCCAACATGTTAGAGACATGACACAAGTAGAGGCTCCCTCATCCAGGATAGTTCGATGAATTTGTTGGTTATGAACAACAACGTCAATTTGGAAAGCTAGCTGGTGGGAGAGTCGAGGTTGATAATCGTCCAGGTTAAATGTGATGTAGTTTGATGACTCGGGATCGAAATCACCGATGGCATCTAAGAGCGTCCTACGTTGATTTGGACAGTGTTGTAGAACTTCCAACGCGGACATGGCACACGGGGCTTGGGCCAAATCTTCTACAATATTGTAATTTTGGGCAGCCCGTGAATTAGGATTGAAAGTGGATTTCCAGATGGTGCTCTTAGGAGGGCGTAGGATGGAGTCAAAAGAAGGTTTCTCAATCTGAAGTGGCCCGGATGGAGGGCTAACAGATGGAGGATTAACAGCAGATGGTAAAGGATCTGGCAAAGAACCATTAGCGGTCTTCGGCTTATCAGGTTTAACTGGTGTGTCGTATGTCACAGAACGAGTGGTTAGATTAACCCCGTTGAACATGTAAATGTGTGCGATGGTCAAGGCTTCATCGTGGGGTTGGTTGGAAGTGCCCCCCGGAGTGGGGGTTTGCGCAACCAACGATTGTTGCTGCGGAAAAGGCTGAGTAAGCACAGCAAGTTGCGAATTTCCTTTAAAGAGTTTGGCCACTTCATCGCGATGTGGGAAATCTCGAGTGTAGTGATCATCACCACAAATGAGACATGGGAATTTCGGTTTTCGCTGTGGTTGTTTTCCATAAGCAGGGGTTTGTGGTTGGGTCTTGGGTTGTTCGTTGTTATTGTTCTTCTTTGTTTTGTTTCTCGCTTTCTTCTTGCCCCCGGGTTGTTGTGACGAGGTTGATTGGACCACGTTCACATCAGAGACTTGAGTTTGTGTGGGGGGGGGTAGAAGAGGGTGCAGTCGGACTGGGAGAATCCATTGAGGCGGGCCACTGAATCGTTCCAGTGGACTGAGTGGTAGATTGAGTTTTGATGGAGCCAATAACTCCATCCGCATGCGAAGCAGTCGATGGTTTGGATGGATCGTTAGTGGCACGGGTGGCGTTCGGTATCAACTCATATAGAGTACCAGATTGTGAATAGACTAAGTCTAGGTACTGAGCTCGGGCGATGGCTTCTTCCTCGGTAACCATGCCGCCCATAGCAACATCTCGAGCGATTTGGGGTAATAATGATTTCGTGAACCATTCCGCTAATAATTGGTCGGGGATGACCGCTTTGATTAGCCTTCGTCGTCTTCTCCATTCATGGATATGATCGGAGATGTGTATGGAAGTTGTCTGACAAAGAGAGGTTAACAGTTCAATACCCATCTCGTATCGGATGGGCAGTTGGAATTGTGTGAGGAAGGACATAGCGAGGGAGTTGAAATTGTGAAAGGATGCGCGTGGTAATTCAATATACCATTTTGCGGCGGAACCCGTAAGTGTTCGTTGGAAAAGGCGCAAACGAATTGAGTCGTCCATGAGGGAGTTTGATGAACACCACAAATGGAAAGTCATTACGTGGTTGTTTGGGTCTTCTCCTGAATTTCCATCGAATTTCTGGATATCAGAGGGTAGTTTTGCGGGAATGGTTGGCCAAACTGAAGAATGATGAATGGGATCATTCGTTAACCGAGACAAATCTGGAAGATCCAGGGTGGCTAGAAAGGGTAGTTGTCGGTTAACTTGTGGGTAATGCTGGTGCGGCAGAGGGACACCAGTGGGGCCCAATACTGGGTTATGTGGATAGTTATAACTCGTGGGCCCTCTCATGTTGGGTTGGTTTTGACCAAGGTACATAGGATTTGAAGTGTGTTGAAAAGCCTGTGTGAGCAGAGGATAACCGGATGGGTTTTGAGGGTTATGGGTTGGGTTGGGCATTTGTCCATAAGGAGGTTGTTGTGGAGCCTGTGAATTTTTTCCTGTCGAAAAGTATGGGTTTCCTGAGGAAGGAATGTTCCATGGATTAGATGCGGTAGGTACAGTTTGCCCCGTGGAGGCATGCGGATTTCCTTGAAAAGGGATGCTCCACGGATTGGGTGCAATGGACACAGTTTGTCCTTGTGGTTGATGGTGGACTCTGAGTTGAGGTTGCCCCCCAGCATGAGGGTGCCCCCCGAATGGGAATTGTCCTCCGGTGGGAGGATGCCCCCCAGCTTGAGGTAGAGTTCCCGGGATTTGAGGGCCAGTCGTAAAAGATTGACCAGTGTTGTCGATTGGGTTAGGACCACCAAGGACGGTCCCTCCAGGTTGTTGGATAGGTATGGAACTTCCCGGTACTATTTGAGTAGTGGTTTGGGCAGTGGTGATAGGAGATGCGTTCAGTGCCCTAAATCCGAAAGGGAGATTAGGTCTTGGTGTTACAGGTGTGCCAATCGGGGCTTGGGTGACCACCGGATTACCGGCGGGGATGGTCGGGATGTGAGGGACTATCTTGGACTGGGCCATCTGAAGGGGAATAGTAGGTCTCGGGGCGTTCGGGCCAACGGGTGGTATGCTTGGACCAACAGTTGGTGTGACTATAAAAGTGGTAGTGCCGGTGAAGTGATTTGGGGGTACCGTATAGGAGGAAGATGCGTCAGCACCTTCTCCTGTTCCATAATGATCTTGCACCAAGCGTGGTGGGCTCCGAACAATGTCTGTAGTCCAAAAAGGGTCATCGGGTAAAGGGTTCTGAGGAGACCCGGCCGTAACGTTAGAAGGGTTCATGACAAAAAATTCTCCAGCGGAATTTAGCTGGAGGATTTGTCGTTCGTATCCCTCCGGGATGCGATAAGCTTCCGGGGACTCCAAGACAATTCTAAAATTCTCCAAAGGGATGGGAACTTCTTTCTGAGAAATTGTGGTGTTTTGAACCTCGCTCTGTTGAGGAGATTCCTCCGTAGAATGTGTGGGTAAAGGGATATTTCCCTCCATATTGTCTGGAAGAAGTCCCTGTAGCCTCCGCGAGCGTCGTGGAGGGTCGATGTTGGCGGAAAAGATTCGAGGAAACAAATCTATGGCCAACTAGCGAAAAGAAACAGCACATGCTAAAAAATCTAAGAATCACAACCAAGCAAACAAGACCTTCTTTTGATGACCATACTAGTTGGTGATGAAATCCAATGTCGCATGATCAAGTCCAGAAGGGGCGGGGATAGGGTGGAACAGTTACAATGGCGACCTGCTTAACGGACTTACGCCTTGGTGCAAGCTTCCACGCAAGTAATTGTGGATTTACCCTCCAAGGAGCTCGAGTGAGTTTGACCAATGTCTGTTCTAGGTACAGTGAGACTTCCCGTCACCGTCACCTTGTGTAAGAACCTAAAATATTATGGCCACTAAGGTTACCAATTCGCAGTCAGCCCTTGGGCAGGAATAGTCGACAGTTCGATCCGAACGTACGGGCAGGGTATCAAGCCCGAAATCAACTAAAAAGCTTCCACGCAGTAATTGTGGATTTACCTCAAAGTGACCCCCATAATATGATCAGACCACCACAATCAGTTAAACCACAGAGGGTTAGTCCCCGTAGCTTACCCAAATGCAACCTCGTGCATAACCCCTGTGTGAGAGGGGGATCCCAGGAAGACTTATACGATAACTGGATTTACTCTCCCTATCACAGGATGCTAGTGTTTGTTTTGACAACTTTGGAGAGTTATGCTCACAGCCCTAATCCAAAGTACTACACCTATTCTACTGTTGGTGGAGGATTCTATCAAAGAAAAGTTCTAGATGAATTTTAATTAGCGTTGATTTTAGTGGCTGTTCTTTACGCAAAAGGGGTGCATGGAAGTGAAACAAATGGAATTATGACTCTAACCCAAAGAGTGCATCAAGCATGATAAGTAGTCATTTCCTTTCGATGAACGTCTATTTAAGGGAGAGAGAGAGTTCTTTCACTAACAAGCACAACTATGGAATGCCCTCAAACAATCTTTTCTCAATCAAATCCTGATGTAATGCAAAAAAAATTCAAATCCCTTCTAATATACTCAAACAATCATGCAGATATCTTTATTGTTTGCGTATGGATGATGATCAATGCAATCACAATGCTTATCTTTGCTAATTATCTTCTTGGTATGAATGAAAACCAAACTAGCATAAGCAAAGACCACACAAACAATACACCCTTCATAGTAATCAAAACGAAAAATGAAAGAAAAGAAACAATCAAAGAAAAAGACAAACTTCACACCCAAAAACAAGAGCTGAAGAACAATGATCTTGACTGAAAACAAGATAAAAAGGCCTATAGGCTGTTGATGACCTTCACCAGGGTTTTACTCAACTGAAGAGAAAGGAAAAGCAATGCATAGATTTCAAGCTTTACTCAACAGGAAAACTCAAATGAAAATAGGTGAAGAAGGCTACAAGATCCAATCAAAAAGGTGTTTGTTCTTCAACAAGACTGATGTCAAGATTAAACAGGAAGAAAAATTGACTCACTAGATCACACAGCACAAGAGCCACAGAGGCAAACCCTAAAAAATGCAATTGTCGAGGGTTTTTGGGCCAAAAGGAGGCTGGCGCTCTGTTGCCAAGGGAAAAGAGTGCTATAGCGCTCTGTGTAGGGCTACAAGAAGCGTCGGTGCTCTGATAACACTAGGTCAGGGGCGCCAGGGTCTGAAAGTCCCAGAAATGTCAAAAAATTTCAAAGAATGAGATCTGAACTTGACAAATATGCTGAATGTGACAAGGTAAGGAGCCAATCAGCTCATGAAACTAATCAAAGAGGGGTAAACCAGGTCTAAAACAATCAAGGGACAGAACAAGGTCAATGAGGAGAAAAATCCAAACAAGAGGTTTTGAATTGAGGCTATCTTCCCAGTGGAGTCGCCAATTTCTGTTGTAGGAAAATCTGCCTGCGGACAAGTAGATCGACCTCTAGAGCTTGACCTTAACCCTAGACAGAAAAATGCTTAACGTGGACACTGACTTCATTTCAAATCTATCTAAACTAATGCATGAGAAGAGAGAGTAACAGAAGTACCTTTTAATCGACGTTTGTCCCTGTACGCTCCGAGTTGCGCTCCAATCCTTTGCTCCTCATTGAGGTCTGTGGACAAAACAAGATACGACCACTTCCTACTCTATTGACATTAACTTGAAAACATATCTATCACTGAATGATAAGTTTATGTAACATCAGACACAAACTAGAAAGAAACAGGCCAAGCATGTCATATTAATGAGAATAACGACAACAGTACTTACAATCGTAGATGCGAATGTGACAGCTTTGTCGAGTCCTCTTCGTCTAACCCTTGCCTGAAAGATCCACAACCTGGATAATAGCAGCTTCACTGATCACTCTCCTTTGGCTGGCTGTAAGTTTCCTCCAAGATCATAAGTTTCACATATTCAATCTTTCTCCCCCCTTTCCACCATCATAGAGCCTGTTTATATAGGTTGGGAAGGGCCTAACCTCTTGAGTTATGTTTAGAACTAGTTGAGAACCATCTCCTTGGATCAGGGATCTGTTGATGAGAACAAGAATTCGAGTATAACAGCCTCCTCATCTCGAATGTTCCATCCCTTATTCTTCTCAACGGGCTAACAATTGGCCCAAATTAGGGAGCGCTCCCTCAGAAGGGGTCTCAGAGCATTGTAGCGCTCCTTGGCAACCCTGGGGAAGCGCCAGCGCTCTTAAGATGAGAAACACTCCTCTAGAAGGGATAAGGTGTGTTATAACGCTCCTCAAGCATGTTAGGGGAGCGCCAGTGCTTCTGCATCTATATTGGGGGAGCGTTCCCCTTCCAAACCTCAGTTTCAAGGCTCCTTTCAGGTGTCAAAGGTCATTTGATCTCAGTAAACCAGTTCTTGATCTTCAAATGATTCATATGAGATGTCATAAGTGCTCCCTTAGTGTCATTATCACGGCATCATGTCTGAACATTGTTTGCGACACTAATGATCAACTTGCGACACTTGCGAAAGCTGAAGGGAAGATGCAACACTTACAACAGTTGATAGGGACAATGTGACACTTATCCATCTGAACAATTTTGACATGTAACATTGAGGACCTATCTCCAGCATGACTCCTAGAGGTAGGTGATTTCTTCTTCCTATTCTTCCTCTTTCTACTTCGTTTAGGCTTCTGGTTACTAGTAATTGTACTTTCACCAGGGGTGGGAGAAGGAGGAGGAGAAGACTTTGTTGATGAAGGAACATCAACATAGTGTCCTTGACATAAGGTGCTCAACTGAGAAGCATCAAGAGCATTCGGGACATTTGGAATGGTACCCAACCAAACTGGTAGTCCCACATTCAATCCAGGAATGTACAAAGTGGACATCAAAGGGACACCAACATTTCCCAAGAAAGGAAAAGAACAAGAATCCCCTTGCAAAGGGGTTCCTTGGTTGGAATCATCAGGAAATTTATCCATGAATATCTTATGCATAGGTTCTCCCCTTTCGGGATTGTTCAAGTCTATAAAAGTCTCACACACTAACTCTGGCAAACCAGTGTTATAAAAACAACGCCTATACAGAGGTGACACCACGTTTCTAAGCAGAAGACCGAAAAGTCCTCACGACCAGTGGAGTGGGCAGTTTACCACCCTAGGTTAGAGACTCACATCCATGATTGACTAACTCACTATGAAAAACTAGGGAGCATAGAGAAGGCGCTAGAAAAACTTCTAAAGGCAAATCAAGAAAACGACTGACTAGTTGGAAGAATAGTTACGCCATCCAACACTAGAGCAACTTACCGGTGCAAGTACAACTTGAATACGGAAGCACCCTCTAGGTATACTCTGTAAAGAGTGGCCCAACGTCTATCCTAGGTACCGTGGTATACCCCCATAGTCACCTATGTAAGTCCCTAGAATGAAGACAACTAAGTTGCCAGCTCGTGGACAGTCACCAGGCAGGTACAATCGACAGTTGGGTAGACCACAATGAGCAGGGTATCAAGCCCGAAACCTATCAAGGGTATCGAAAGAAAGCGGTCTGGAAGAGAACTAAGGACCTTGAATGAATTCAAGACCCACGAAGCTCTATGGAAAATGAAATCAATAGAATCCTAAGACAATCCCTCTATATGTGTTCCCCACTACGCTTGGTCCAGCTTTGGAGGGGTTATCTCCGCTACCTTTTCTCATGCGACCTCGTGTTTAGCCCCTGTGTTAGAGGGGGGTCCCGGATAACTTTCACGTTACTGGACTTCTACACTCCTTAGCACAGACTCGTATGTTTTTTTTAACGGCCTTGGAGAGTTTCCTCTGCAACCTAATTCAAGGCTCTAACCCTAAACTAGTTGATGGACCCTACAAACATAAAAGTCTAGTTATTTTTAATTAGCGTTCTTTTTAACGCTTGATTTACTCAAAAGGTGTGGTAGTGAAACTGATGTTGTTAAGACACTTACAGAAAAAAGAAATGATAAGAACACTATCAAAGAAGGATTATCTTTCTTATTTTTCTTTTGAAATGCTTTTAAGATGAGAAGAAAACACAACACTATGCTAATTTCTTTTTCTTTTTCAAATAACAATGCAAAGCAAATGCCAAGAAAGAAAGAGATCTAACAACCTAAGTTTTTTTTTTTTTTCTTCCAATCAAAGAAGAAATAACAAAAGATTCTAAAAGAGACTGATGAATGCACGATTCATGGCCCCCCCATTTTAAAATGCAACTCATTTTTCTTAAAATTTCAAGCTAAAAATAAGTTAAAAACACAAGGAAACACTAGAAATCTTTCTAATGAAAAAGAAAGTTATTGTTGTGATCAAACCTAAGTTATCGACTGCTATGACAGAGACCAAGAAACCTGAGAGGTATAACTCCTGATAAGGAAAAGGATGACTACCTCTCCCTCAACAATTTTTTTCTCAATAGGTACATGACTGACAGTTAAACAGCCAGCGTGTGCACGCGATCTGTGTAAAGTCAAGGTGTGTGTGCACGCATGTAGACCTTATTCAGGCCACGTGTACTTCTGCAACTCTTCAAAAATAAAAAGACAAGTAATCAAGTACTGGTAGAGACTACTGGTATTGAGAACCAGAATCTCTTGAAGACTCAGAAAATGACTTTTCTAGAAAGAAGAAAACAATGCAGGGAAAAATTCATAGAACAAAATTAATTTGAGGTGGAACATAAGCTACAAAATGCAAAAAACAAAGACTTAGGATGAGTTCCAGAGAACCCCTGAGAAGGATCACTTCTGATAGGGGAGAGGATGACTGTCTCTCTAAAAGAAGTTCTCTGAAATCATACACGTGACTGACACTTCATCAACTAGAATGTACACGCGGGATGTGTGAAGGTAGGGTGTGGGTACACACGTGCAGGCCTTGTATAGGCCGTGTGTACCTCTATGGATCTTGTAAAAAAAAGTGTAGCCAAGAAAAGAAACAGAAACAACTGGTGTGGAAGACCAGAATCTTTGTTAGCTCATACTTTTGCAGAAACTTTAAAAATAAAGGATGAAACCAATTTTTTAAAAATACCCAAGAAAGAAATCCCAGAAAACCCTAGAGATCCCCAGTGGAGTCGCCAATTCTTTTGTTGGGTAAATCTCCCCTATGGAATCAGCATTTAAGGGCTTTAATAATGCATGTAGAAAAATGACCATTCAAAAGGCCTCTGCTTTCTCCTATTCTCCCGACACAAAACCCCACACACATGCAATACAAAGGTGTAAAAAAGATTAGATAACTCTACATTAAGGCTTTCGTTTGATGCCGATCCCTTTGTCTTCACTCTCTCTTTGATTGCAGGCCTCCTCCCAAATTTGACCTGCATCCACACATGAACAAATAGAAAGCTATGAACATGCATTTCATATACTAATTGTTGGGTTAGATGTGACAATATCATAAAATAAATATTCAACTTGAACACATGATATGGTGGGATGGGAAAAGTATTCCTTTTTTGTATTAATCTTCACAAGAGTAAAGTTACAATATGTGGTCAACACTGCTCCTCGAAACTAGTCCTGAGCTCCTCTTCAACTGTCTTCCAACTTATTTTCTCTATAATTCTCTTTTCACAAGGATGGATAAAGGTTGGGACAAAGGGAATGCCAATTTGGGTATAGTTTCTCTACTATGATTTTCCTCCTTTCAAATGGGACCCCTACCCATTCTTTTATAGGCTATAAGGAGCTAGGTATTTGGTCGAGTGACCAGCCATGCATGGCTGAAAGGTTTAGTTAACTTTCCCAAAGTTGTGTGTTTTGTCAGCAAATTTCCTTTTTTAATTCTTTTGTAGGTACACATGGGTTGTAGTGAGTCAACTAGCGTGTATACGCATGCAGTAATGGAGCAGGGCACGTGGGCCTTTGAAAATGGGGTTTTTAAAAAGAGTTGTTCAGTGATGTTCTGGAAAAGAAGGGCTATGATATGGTCTGATGCCAGGTAAGCATGTATTGTGCACATTAGGGTTATAACACTCCCACCATGTGTCTTCTCAGGTTCGCTATCCCCTCAAGAGTTCATGTTTCGTGACTTTGTGAAACTCTAAGAGTTTCGTTCACAACCTCCAAACTTCCAATTTCATCGCCACGTATTCTCCTACAATCAACAATCGAGATTGGATCATGATTTCAGACTTCGCAACTCTACTCTCGCCAATTTTCGAGCTTGTCGAACTCTGGAATGTTGAAGTACTCCCACTCATGGCACAAACCCCCTTCCCTCCAAAGGGCCATGCGACCTCTCAGTCTTGGATTTGAAAATACTGAGTCAGAGAGACTCCTTGGGTTCCTACGGGCACCCAAAAAAGCTCTACCCACACACACACATGTCCCCTCCACAAGTGACCATGACTATGACCGTCGGCCTATACCTTCAATATTTGGACTTTGGGGATGTCCCGAATCCTTCCCATAGCTTCTCCTGAAACACTCTCTTCTGAGGTTTTGAACTCTTGCCACGCGTCTTCTCAGGTTCTCTATCCCCTCAAGAGTTCGGGTTTCATGACTTTGTGAAACTCTAAGACTTTGGTTGACAACCTCCAAACTTTCGATTTCATCACCACATACTCTCCTACGATCAACAGTCAGGATTGGATCATGATTTCAGACTTTGCGACTCTACTCTCGTCAATTTTCAAGCTTGTCAAACTTTGAAATGTTGAAATACTCCCACTCATGGTGCAAACCCCCTTCCCTCCAAAGGGCCATGTGATATCTTGGTCTTGGATCATTTGAAAACATTGAGTTGGAGCAACTCCTTTGGTTCCTACAAGAACCTAAAATAGCTACCCACACACACACAGGTCTCCTCCCCAAGTGACCATGACTATGACTGTCGGCCTATACCTTCATGATTTGGACTTCAAGGATGTCCTGAATCCTTCCCTTAGCTTCTCCTGAAACACTCTCCTCCGAGGTTTCGAACTCCCACCAGGCATCTTCTCAAGTTCGTTATCCCCTCAAGAGTTCGGGTTTCACAACTTTGCGAAACTCTAAGACTTTCGTTCGCAACCTTCAAACTTCTAATTTCATCACCACATACTCTAATCTGATCAATGGTCGAGATTGGATCGTGATTTCAGACTTCGTGACTCTACTCTCGTCAATGTTTGAGCTTGTCGAACTCCAAAATGCTGAAATACTCCTTAGTTATCCTCCTTGAACTTTACCTTCTTCTGAACAATCTCTTCGACACTTAGTTGAATTCCTGGTCTGCGCACACCTTGTGACAGACTTTTGTCCACAAATTGACTTCTTTAGGTGGGTGACTTCACACTTATTGTGACTATCCTCCAACTGCTTTCCCTCTCTCGTGGCTAAAACACACTATCCCTCTTGATCTTTCAAGACTAAAACTCGGTCACACACTCCTTGCGATCGTCAATGCACTCCTTGCAAACGTGAGGTTCCACTATCTCTTCTGAGCTTTCGAGTCTGAACCAGCCTTGGTCACACACTCCTTGCAGACATTATGCACACCTTGCATTCACTCAGTGAAGAGAAATAATTGAACCTTATCTACTACTATCAATGACTCATACATTCAACAAAGTAAATGAATTCATGGATTCAAGAACATAAATAACACAAAAATGGAAAAAAAAAATAACAGAAACTCTACCATTCATTCAAGTAGACACATAACAACACACATTGGGGTAAGATGTCTTTGTTATATTCATTCAAATGAAAATTTTTATACATATATACACATCTCTCTCTGTATCTCCCAACTCCTAGCTTACAATGGCAATCTACCCACTATATTCAACAACCTCTTTTAGAAATAGTACAATGCTTTATATAAAAAGGGATTCAATCTAGCATTCCCTCCAACTACTTCTATGTTATCTAATCAAAACTGAATTCTATCAACTAATTAATAGCTATTACAATAATATTATGTCAAACGTATGAGAGCGCACGCTGTTTTAGGAGCATCACTGTCACTCGGGCAGAGCAAGACCCATCAGCATCTAGGAACCTATGCAAGAGCTCAACGCTATCAGTTGCAACAGATATTTTGAAATCACCTTAACTCAATGCTGGAATTTATATTTTGAGGCACGCTTGAACCCAGTGTTGGAATCACCCTTTGAGGCATGTTTGGATAATCACAAGCGGAGTGGGAGTTTCCATTACGGCTCTGGAGTGCGACTGATCCAAGATAGTCGTTAGGCCAAGTTGTAGAGTAGACAAGTAGCCAGGGGAAACCCTAAGAACCCTCTGATAAATGGAGGTTTTGTATGCTCGAATGAGGCTAGTAAGGAGATAGTGGGTAGTTGGCTACATAGTTGCAGAGATGCAAGTTAGTTTTTTCCGGTAAGGAGATAATAAGTTGGATAGGAGTTAGGAGAAAATATCAGTTTTCAGTTTTTATCACAGTTGTAACCATTTTTTTGCTTTTGAATATAACAAAGGAAATCTGATTGAAGGCATTATGTGAACATTGTTTGCAATTCTCTGTATTTATGTTTTCATAAGTGAATGAATGAATCTTGTCACGAGGAGATGGAATTGTGAATGATAGGATAAGTTTCAATTGTTTCTCTTATGTTGAAGCACTGCAAGGTGTGCACATAGAAACACAAGGAGTGCATTGACGTGATTTGTTTCGATTCCAAATATCATAAGATATAACATGAACTTTTCCCTTTGCAAGGAGTGTAGACGGACTAGTGCAAGGTGTGCACAGTCATCTGCAAGAAGTTGAACTTGCGTAAAGATCCGGTGCAAGGAGTGTACAGATCCAAGATTCAACTAAGGTTCAGAGAGGCTTGAAAGAAGTTGGAGGATAGAAAAAGGGGAACGCCAGGAGGGCAAGAGGATTTTCTCTTTGAGAAATCCTCAGAGACTGAGTTATTGAAATCCTTGAAGATGCAAGGAGTGCGAGGGAGATCAAAGTATTTATAAGACCAAGCTCAGGAGGAGTAACACTTCTCATAAGTGTTAAAAATATCCAATAATTAGATTCATAGAAGGAGTAAGGGTTCGAAACCTTTGAACACCCAGAAAACATTCTAAGTCTAAGGAAAAAATAAGCCCAAAGGAGGAGAGATCTCAGTCATTCAGTCTGAACACCAGAGAATTGGAACCGTCCATCAAGAGGGACGTGTGGTGAATGACCAACATTTCGCTGACTCGCACTTGGGAGAAGTCAAAGGGTAGAGTGCCAAGAATTCATGAGATGCAAAATCACGACGTGATTTGAGCCGTTGGATCTAGGAAATATCTAGACCATTGATTGTCCAGAGAGAAATATTGGCATTTCAGGGATTGGAGGATCTGAAGTGATAATTCTTTCAACTTCACGAAATGCAAAGTACCGAAGTCATCATGACTGTCGGATAGAGGGAGGATCTGGACCGTCAGATCTGAAGCATCGAAATTTTGGCTATCAGAAGAACGGAAGCAAGGAGACTTTGAAGTCGCGAAATGTGAAACGACGACTTGATCAAACACATCGATCAAGGGAAGAGATGACCCATAGATCTTGGGCCATTGCACTTTCGGCTATCGGGGAAACAGAGGTAGAAGCACTCCCATAGTCACGAGATGCGAAATCGCGATGTGCATTTCACTCAGGTGTGTGCTCACCATCCGTGGTCACAAGGGAGAAAGGGCTTGGTAGGGAAGAGCTATTACCCATTTGGCATTGAGTTCTGAACAATGCTCAGGAGAAGGTTCGTGGGTCTCATATGAATTGTGCCTTTGGAGAAAGGACCTATGTAAGTGGGTTTTGGGTCTAGCAGAGGCCCAAAGAGTCAATCGGACTCAGTTTTTTGATCGATCCTAGACCGGGAGGTCATGCAGCCCTTCGGAGAGAAGGGGGGTCTGCATCAACTGGTATCAAAGACACTTTTTGTCAATAGAAAATGGGAAGAGGGAGGCAGAAGGAGATAGTCTAATACCATCAAGGGGTATCAGAGGCTGAAATTTTGCTTGTATATAGTAGGAAAAAGAGAGGAAACAAAAGAAATCAAGTTTTACTCTGTGCATGTGGCATACAATCGACACAATGTCGTCAAGGAGATCAGGAGATCAACCTTTATCCAATCGAGTTGTAGAAAGGGATATGTGAGAAATTTGTGCAATATTGGAGGTGAATGAGGTAGCACAGAGGTGAGCACCTGACTCTGGAGACATCAGTGATGCAGAAAGCGAAGAGGCAGTGGGTGAGAATGTTGTTGAAGAAGCTGCAGGAGAGGATGTTGTTGAGGAATGCTTGCTGAGAGCAGTTGCTATATTGGGATGCAGAACCAAGATAGAGGTCCCAATGTATGAAGGCAATTTAGATGTTGAGGAGCTATTGGATTGGATAAGATCCATAAATAAGCATTCTGAATATGAATATGCCGATGAAGAGAGGAAGGTGAGACAAGCTATCACCAGACTCAAAGGACATGCAACATTGTGGTGGGATGAACTACAGGATGAGAGGAGAAGCAAAGGCAAGCAGAAGATAAAGAGTTTGGATAGAATGGTAGCCACATTCAAGGCTAATTTCATGCCCAAGGATTATCAAATCAATCTGTTCAGGAAAATGAAGAACCTGAGACAGAAAGGGGTGACATTTAAGGAGTATACAGAGGAGTTCTATAGGCTGAACATCAGAACTGGACAAAGGAAGAGAGACGAAGAAAACGTTTCCAGATATATAAATGGCCTGAGATATGAAATCCAGGATGAGCTCAGTATGATGTCAGTAAGGACAGTGGAGGACGCTTATCAGTTTGCATTGAAGGTAGAGGAAAAAATGTCTAGGAAACAAATCTAACGAGGAAGAGGTAAAATCTCAATCCCAAGCAAAATCAAGGGATTTACCCATGACAGAGCACATAAGTCTAAGGATGAGACTAAGAAACCACATAGTCACTCAGAGAGAGGAGGAAGTTCTCGAGAAAGACAGGGTGGTGGAAGAAACTCTTCTAGATGAAGAGGCAGAGGAGGAATAAGATGTTATGCCTGTGGAAAGACAAGGCAAATGTCTTTAAAATTCCCCGAGAAAAAGAAAGAATGAGGAGAAGATCACATTTTTAAGTCACAAACAGGAAATGTTGAAGCAGAAGGAGCAGAGGATGGGATATCCCTGATGTTAAGGAAGATTCTGTTAAAACCAGAGGTTGAAGTTGAAAAGATGGTGCAAAGAAACAGTCTCTTCAGAACATATTGAAAGACTAAAGATAGAGTATGCAAGGTGATCATTGGTAGTGGGAGAACTGACAACTTAGTATCCACAGAGATGGTGGAGAAATTGGAGCTGGAGACAACTGCACATCCGGAGCCATATAAAGTCTCATGGTTGTAGAAAGGAAACCAAGTAATGGTTACTAAACAATGATTGGTTGAATTTAAGATAGAAGGATATAGAGATGAAATCCATGCCATATTTCCTTGGGAAGACCATGGTAGCTTGACAGGAATGTCATTAATGATGGGAGGAAAAACAAATACACCTTGGAGAAGAATGGTAGGACACACATGTTGTTGCCAATACAGGAGAAGAGAGTGAAAGAGGAAGCCGGCACAAGCATACTTCTCATGAATGGGAAGGAAATCCTGAAAGAAGTCAAGGAAGAATAGGAGATGTAGTTTGTTGTGGTGAGGAAACCCAGGGTTATCCTTACAAGTGCATCGATGGATGAATTGCCTGAAGAAGTTCAGGAATTGTTGGAAAATTTTGCTGACATAGTGGTGGATGAGCTGCCTAACTCATTACCACTCATCAAAAGTATCAGTCACCATATTGATTTGATACCAGGGGAAATTCTACCAAACAAAGAAGCATACAGATTGACACCTCGAGAGAACAAGAAAGTGAAGAACCAAGTCCAGGAATTGTTAGGCAAGGGTTTGGTCAGAGAAAGATTTAGTCCATGCACAATACCAACTATGTTGAGTCCAAAGAAGGTTGGAGGATGGAGAATGTGTATAGAATCAAGAGCCATTAACAAGATCACCATCAAGTATCGATTTCCTTTACCAAGAATGGATGATTCAATGGATTGTTTAAGTGGAGAAAATTTATTTTCAAAAATAGATTTGAAAAGTGGATATCACCAGATCAGGATGAGAGAAGGTAATGAGTCGAAAACATCCTTTAAGAAAAATGAATGTTTGTATGAGTGGCTTGTTATGCCATTTGTCTTGACAAATGCCTCGAGTACTTTTATGAGGCTAATAAATGAACTACTGAAAGATTTCATTGGTAAGTTTGTGGTTGTGTATCTGGATGATATACTGGTCTTTAGCAAGACTAAAGAGGAGCATTTGAGGCACCTGAAATTTGTGATGAGGACGCTACAACAAGAGAAGTTGCTGATAAATCTGAAGAAGTCCTCTTTTATGAAGAAATAACTTATTTACATGGGTTTTGTGATCTCTTCGAAGAACTGAAGATGGATTCGGAGAAGGTGAGAGTGATCAAAGAATGGTCGTCACTAAAGAGTGAGGTAAGAATGGTCGTCTTGCCGTATTTTGAAAAAAACATATCAGGTGAGATGTGATGCAAGTGGAGTTGCAATAGGAGCGGTTTTGAGTCAGGATAACCGACCTATTGCCTATTACAGTGAGAAGTTGAATGATACCAAGAGAAAATACTCCACGCATGACAAGGAGTTTTATGCCATAATTCAAGCCTTAAAGAAATGGAGACATTATCTTGTCCCATGAGAATTTGTCTTGTATAGTGATAACCAGTCTTTACAATTGATAACCAGGCAGGTGAAATTGAATCAAAGGCATGCAAAATGAGTTGAGTTTATGAAAAATTTTACTTTTGTCATAAAACATATCATTGGGAATGCTAACAAAGTTGTTGATGCATTAAGCAGGAGATGTTTGATTCTGCAGGAATTCCAGGTGAAGACCTTGGGGTTTGAACACCTTAAGGACATGTATTGTGATGATACAGACTTCAAGGAAGCATATGAAGCATGTGTGAACCCTATGCTGAGAGACAGAAGCTAATGGGCAGAGTACATGATTCAAGAGGGATTGTTGTTCAAGTGGAATCAGTTGCACATACCAAAATGCTCAATGAGGGATAATCTTTTGAAAGAAAAGCATAGTGGAGGATTGGTTGGATATTTCAGCCATGATAAAACATTTGCACAATTGATCAGTTCATGCTATTGGCCAGGTATGAGAACAGAAGTGATAAAGTTTGTGAACAGATGTAGAATCTGCCAACATGCAAAAGGAAAAAGACAGAACACTGGATTGTATCAACCATTGCCCATACCAGAGAGGCCTTGGGATGAAATAAGCATGGATTTTGTGTTAGGACTGCCAAGAACACAAAGAGGATTTGATTCCATATTTGATTCCAGAAGACTAGTGATGCAATGCATGTTGCAAATCTATTTTTCAAGGAAGTTGTAAGACTTCACGACCTACCTGAAGCATTGTCTCGGATAGAGACACAAAATTCGTTGGTCACTTTTGGAGAAAAGTGTGGAAGAAGTTGGGGACAGATTTTTCCTTCAGCTCAACCTATCACCCTCAGATGGATGGATAGACTAAGGTGGTAAACAAAAGTTTACGAAACATATCGAGGAGTCTGGTCACTAAGTATCATAATTAGTGGGATTAGATTCTTCCATAAGCAGAATTTGCATACAATGACTCACCAAACAAGAGCACTGGAAAGAGTCCATTCCAAATATTGTATGGAATGCAACCCAAGGGAGTATCTAAGTTAAGAGACTTGGAACAGAGTGAGATCAGGAGCGTTGGAGCAGAACATTTTGCTGCAGAAATGCAGAGGCTCCATAGCCAAATCAGAGGACAGTTGTAGAGTTATAACCAGGAGTACAAGCGCAGAGCTGATCAACATCACAAAGAACTTCAATTTGAAGTGGGATATTAGGTTTTGGAACATCTCAGGAAAGAAAGTTTCCCTAGGGAAACATATAACAAATTAAATATGGATAAGATAGGACCATGTAAGATCTTGAGGAATTTTGATGCAAACGCCTATGAGATTGAGCTACCAGATGATGTGGGTATATATCCCATATTAAATGTCTTATACCTGTATCCTTATAGGAAAGATGACGTAGAGAGATTAGAAGATCAAGAGAGGATTTAGTGGGAAAAGAAAAATCCCATAGCAGAAAAACCACAGATGGAAAAGATCGTTGATCAGATGATTGGAAAGAAGACCAGAAGGAAGACCTATTTTGAATATCTGGTCAAATGGAAGGGACGCCCAGGAGAAGATGTCAATTGGGAAAATGAAGTTGATATCCAGAAGCATGGAAAGATAGTGCAGGAGCTCATGGGCAGGAGTCCATGAATTTTTGTCAAGGGGAGTATGATGCAGGAGCATAGTTGTCACTCACATGGAGCAAGACCCATCAGTGTCTAGGAACCTATGTGAGAGCTCAACGCTAATAGTTGCAGTAGATATTTTGAAATATCCTTAACTCAGCACCAAAATTTATCTTTTGAGGCACACTTGAACCCAGCGCTGGAATCACCCTTTGAGGTATGTTTGGATAATCGTGAGCGGAGCGGGAGTTTCCATTACGGCTCCGTAGTGCGACTGATCCAAGAAAGTCCTTAGGCCAAGTTGCAGAGTAGACAAGTAGCGAGAGGAAACCCTAAGAACCCTTTGATAAATCGAGGTTTTGTATGCCCAAATGAGGCTACTCGGGATTTAATGGGTAGTTGTATGCATAGTTGCAGAGCTGCAAGTTAGTTTTTGGTTGTAAGGAGATAATCCGCTAAATAGGAGTTAGGAGAAAATATCAGTTTTCATTTTTTATCATAGTTGTAACCGTTTTTCTCACTTTTGAATATAACAGAGGAAATTTGATTCAAGGCATGGTGTGAACAATGTTTGCAATTCTCTGTATTTGTGTTTTCATAAGTGAATGAATGAATCTCGTCACAAGGATATGGAACTGTGAATGATAGGATAAGTTTCAATTGTTTTTCTTCTGTTGAAGCGGTGCAAGGTGTGCACATAGAAACGAAAGGAGTGCATTGACATGATCTATTTCAATTTCAAATCTTAGAAGAGATAACATGAAATTTTCCCTTTGCATGGAGTGCAGAGAGACTAGTGCAAGTTGTGCACAGTCGTCTGTAAGTAGTTGAACTTCCGTAAAGATCCGGTGCAAGGAGTGTACAGATCCAAGATTAGACTAAGGGTCAAAGAGGCTTTGAAATAAGTTAGAGGATAGAAAAAGGAGAACTCCAGGAGGGCGAGAGTATTTTCTCTTTGAGAAATCCTTAGAG
The DNA here is from genome assembly GCA_009831015.1 of Picea engelmannii. Classification (NCBI taxonomy): domain Eukaryota; kingdom Viridiplantae; phylum Streptophyta; class Pinopsida; order Pinales; family Pinaceae; genus Picea; species Picea engelmannii. The sequence goes on along the minus strand of ML782352.1, from coordinate 1,057,613 downwards.
ACTGAGTTATCAAAATCCCTGAAGATGCAAGGAGTGCGCGGGAGATCGAAGTATTTATAAGACCAAGCTTAGGAGGAGTAACACTTCTCATAAGTGTTAAAGAGATCCAAAAATCGGACTCATTAAAGGAGTAAGGGTTCAAAACCTTTGAACACCCAGAAAACATTATAAGTCTAAGGAAAATGTAAGCACAAAGGAGGCGAGGTATCAATTTTTTTGGTCTGAACACCAGAGAATCAGAACCGTCCATCAAGAGGGACGCTTGGCGAATGACCATCATTTCGCTGAGTCGCACTTGGGAGAATTCAAAGGGAAGAGTGAAAATAATTCACAAGATGTGAAATCACGACTTGATCTAACCCATTGGATCCAGGAAAGATCTGGACCATTGATTTTCCAGAGAGAAATATCAACATTTCGGGGATCAGAGGATCTGAACTGATAAGTCTTTAGACTTCGCGAAATGCAAAGTCCCAAAATCATCGTGACCGTTGTATCGAGGGAGGATCTGGACCGTCAGATTTGAAGCATCATAGTTTCAGCTATCAAGATAATGGAGGCAAGGAGACTTCGAAGTCTTGAAACGTGAAACACCGACTTGATCGCAGTCATCAATCAAGAGAAGAGTCGACCCATATATCTCCGGCCATCGCAATTTTGGCTATCAGGGAAACAGAGGTAGCAGCACTCCCAGAGTCGTGAGACACAAAATCACGACCCACATTTCACTCAGCTGCATGGTCACCACCCGTGGTCACAAGGGAGAAAGAGATTAGCAGGGAAGAGCTAGCCCCCGTTTGGTGTTGAGTTCTGAACAACTCTGAGGAGAAGGTCTGTGGGTCTCATAACACCTGTGCCTTTGGAGAAAGGACCTGTGTAAGTGGTTTTTGGGTCTAGCAGAGGCTCAAAGAGTCAATCAGACTCATTTTCTTGATCGATACTAGACCGGGAGGTCGTGTAGCCCTTGGGAGAGAAGGGGGCTCTGCATCACAAGCTCCAAATATGTATTGCGATCTGATTCATAAAAAAAATACATTCCCCCATCAAATTTATGTGATGGATCAACATATGATCCTTAAATACATTCATAACTCAAAATGTCTGTCAGATACCTCATTAATACATTGATCTTTTGAAATTCAAAGTGTTTCAAAATATGTTCTCTAGTGCGCCCAACTATCTTCCACGCTTGTGCTTTGCTGGTGATGCTCCTGCATCATACTCCCTTGGATAAAAAATTCATGGACCCCTGTCCATGAGCTCCTACACCGATATTCCATGCTTCTGGATCTCTGCTTCATTAACCTAACTGACATCTTCCACTGGTCATCCTTTCCACTTCACCAAATACTGAAAATACGTCTTCCTTCTAGTCTTCTTACCAACCCTTTTATTTATGATCTTTTCCATCTGCATATTCTCTTCTACAATCCTCTGTTTCTCCCATTAGATCCTCTCTTGATTTCCAAATCCTTCAATACAGGTTTTCAATGTTGAATATGGGTGATATACCCACATCTGCTGGTAGCTCTAACTCATAAGCATTCTTTCCAAACCTCCTCAATATTTTACATGGTCCTATAATTTTCAACTTGAGTTTGTTATATGTTCCTCTTGGGAATATTTCTTTCCTCAGATGTTCTATAACTTGATCTCCAACTTCAAATTCAAACTTTCTCCTATGTTGATCAGATCTGCGCTTCTATTCACTATTGCTTTTCTTCAATTTCTCGTTGATCTGATTGTAAAATTCCTGCATTTTTGCAACAAAATATTCTTCTCCTGCGCTCCTGAATTCACTCTACTTCATATCTCTCAATTCTAAAACTTTTCTCTAATTCATCCCATAAACGATTTGAAATGGACTCTTCCCAGTGCTTCTGTTCGCTAAGTCATTATATGCAAACTCGGCTTGTGCTAGAATCTGATCCCATTGACTATGGTGTTTAGTGGCCAAACTCCTCAATAGATGTCCTAATATTTTATTCACCACCTCAGTTTGTCCATCTGTCTGTGGATGATATGAAAAACTAAAAGATATTTCTGTCCCCAACTTTTTCCACAACGTCCTCCAGAAATGACCAACAAATTTAGTATCCTTGTCCGAAACTATACTCCTGGGAAATCCATGGAATCTTACAACCTCTCTGAAAAAAAAATTCACAACATGCGTTGCATCACTAGTCTTCTGGCATGGAATAAACTGTGCCATCATAAAAAAAAAATCCAACAGCACATATATGGAATCACTTCCTCTTGGTGTCCTTGGAAATCCAAACACAAAATCCATTCTTATTGCATCCCAAGGCCTCTCTAAAATAGGTAATGGTTGATACAACTCAGTGTTCTACTTCTTCCCTTTAGCATACTAGAAAATCTTGTAATTGTTCACAAATTTATTCACCTATTCTCTCATACCCGGCCACTAATATGAGTTGGCTAATTGGGTAAATGTTTTGTCATGGCCGAAGTGTCTGAATAGACCTCCACTATGTTTTTCTTTCATCAAGTTCTCCCTCATTGAGCATCTTGGTATGCACAACTGGCATCCTTTGAACAACAACCCATCCTGAATCAGTTATTTGGCCCACTGGCTTCTATCTCTAAGTACAAGGTTTGCACACGCCTCATATGCTTCTCCAAAATCTGGATCATTGTGATACATTTCCTTAAGGTGATCAAACCCTAAGGTCTTGACTTGAAATTCCTACAGAATCAAAATCCTCTTGCTCAATGGATCAACAACCTTGTTATCATTTCCAGAAATATGTTTAATGACAAAAGTGAAATTTTTCATAAACTCTATCCATTTGGCATGTCTTTCATTCAACTTTTCCTATCTAGTTATGAATTGCAAAGCGTAATTGTCAATGTACAAAACAAACTCCTTGGGCACAAGATAATGCCTCCATTTCTTCAAAGTTTGAATTATGGTATAGAACTATTTTTTGTATGTGGAGTACTTCTTTTTAGCTTCATTCAGCTTCTCACTAAAATATGTAACAGGTCTATTCTCTTGACTCAAGACTGCTCCAATTGCAACTCCACTCATGTCACATCTTACCTGAAATGTCTTCCCGAAATCCGGTAAAACCAAAATTGGTTGTTCAGTTATTTTCTCTTTCAATATGTTGAATCTCTTCTCAGCCTCTAATGTCCATTTGAAAGACTTATGTCTTTTCTTCATTGTATCCATTATTTGAGCACTAATATAGTAAATTTTCTTATGAACTTCCAATATAAACTTGATAATCCATGGAAGCTTGTTATCGGACTAAATGGTAGGTGCGGACACTAACAGATCTCCCTAGATCCACCTGGATCTAGAACAAAACAGGACAGGACATGACTATTTCCCTAAGTTTTGACCATTGAATTAGCTAGTAGGAAGGAACAAGTAACATACCTTAGTATCGCTTCCTAGGGTATCTTTTGCTCCCACTTTGCTCCAGTGCTCTCATGAGGTCAAGACCAAGATAACACAAACCAACTAAAGTGAAGATAGAAAAATATATTCAACTGTCAACTTATGTGTATGATCAAGGAATTACACAATAAAGTGAGAATAGCTTTATGGGAAAGGGACATGCCACTGTATCATATTAATTGAAAGTAAAGATTACAACCTGATAGCCTTGATGTCACAAGCTTCCTTTCAGTGGCTCTTGGCTCCAACACACACACTTGCTCAATCCTTGCATGAAGAAGATCAAATCCTCTTGATAGACTTGCTAGAGTCTCCAAGCTCTTGTTCAAGCTAGGTCCTTCGCACAATTCTTTCACCAATGCTCCAATGAATCTTGCTTAACCTTTTCCATGAGAATTCCCTCAATATATAGGAGAGAATAAGACAGTTACTTGGATAAGAATGATCCCACAATATCAAGGAATCCAGTACAAGGATAACCATTCGAATGCCAACCCATTCTTCTAGAAGATTCCCTTCTAGAACCATCAAGAATTCATCTTTTTCCATGCTTTAGGATGAGCTCGCACCCTATCTATTCAGTACAGTGTGAGAATTTTGCACCCTGGCTTAAGGCAACCTGCAAGAATGGGTCATTCTCGCACCCTAATATATTAGCAGCATGCAAACCCTCTTCAAAAGTGAGTTTTCTGGGAAGAGATGAAAGTAACTTTTCTCAGGAGAAAGTTCTTATGAAGAGCTTGAGTACACCATCATTAATACACCATCATGATGACCAAAATCATGGGTAACAGAATGCCCCCCAAAGTATGAGGTTGGAATCAGTGACAGCCGAAGGACTTTGTAAGTTGCATGTGTGTGTCGGAAACTAGGAGCGCACCTAATCGGAAACCTGTGAACAACAAAGCATATGCAGAATATCGTATATATTAATTCTGAGGTAGGCATTCCCATACTCAGATCATAGACAGATGACATTATAGACATAGGTCATGGCCACCAATCATACACTATGGATCCATGCCGTCAAAATATAGCATAGCCACCAGGAATACACTATGGATCTATGCAAGAAAATTCAAATTAAGACGACATAGCCATGAGACATACACAGTGGATCTATGTGTCACAATTTATACATATTCCATCGCAACCTAGACAAAGATATGATATCCAGGGTCTTCAATCTCGTCGCCCAAAAGTACGAATCTAACCATGTGACTACATGTGTCAAAGTTGAACATGGTAGAAACCACTTGATTACCGGTCATTGATGAAACCGTTAACAAGTGCGAGGGAAATCACCATTGATGTCAATGACTCCCAAGGTACACTAGTACAATCCCTCGAATGTGAATGAATGAGTTGAAGTCGAACATTCAATGGAATATTTCGATCAGGGGTCAATGATGTAAACCCACTGTCGAAAGAGAGGAAACCTGCCATTGAGGCATGCGAGTTCCAAGGTACTAAAGAATTTCTAAGTCTTGATTCCGGATAATGAGCTGAAGTCGATGGAACAAAACTTGTCACAAGAGGACCTTGATGTATCCCCCATCAATGACATGAAATGAGTAACAAATTTTGAAGGTGAAACAGAGTATGATGTAAGTTGGACTGGACACAGAGAAGGTCGACATGGAGAGAATGGACAACTGCAAATGGCCGACTCAATAGAGGTTTCAGATGGAATTCTCTTGAACATATGAATGACACGACCAATGATTTGGTAGCATTGACTCAAAGATGACACAGGGAATGACCTTGTAGCAAATCGAACGAGAGACAAATGGATTTCCCAAACCGACTTCAAAAGATGAATAGGGGGCTTCATGTTCAAGAGCGACACTTACTGCCAATCAATACAAAGATGATAACATATCCCTTTCCCAAATTTTCCCCTGCCATTTCTGGCGAGTACCTCTTTATTTTTACACAAGCTTGAGGAGGATAACATATTCTTGTTGATTATAAGCTTATCCTTCGAATAAGTCCTTCAGAGTATGGTTAACGACCCCTAAGAAGGAGTGGTTCGGTCCCATTACGGGTCTGTCGATGTTTGTTTAACGAGTCCAAAGATAGAAAACTCGAAGGTTTTTCATGATTATAGAGTCTGGAAAAACACTGAAAAGAGAACTCTCTCAGTTCCTTTTTCATAAAATAGTTCGATGAGACCGAAAAAGAGATAAATTATCTCTCACCAGACTCTTTCTTTAGATACTTTATCGAGCGTGAAAATAGCAAGGTCGCTCAGCTATCTTTTCATGTTTAGAGAGTCTAAAAAGAGCTTAAGGAGGACTCCAGGGGGATTCCTTTTTTGTATAACCTTGTTGAGCCCGAAAAAGTGATAAAAGTATGCTCAATCGCATTCTCATGTATTTTCGAGCGCGAGAATGAACAAAGACCAAGCTCGAGGTTTTATACAAAAACCATAAAAAACAATCAAAACATGCGATGGAAAAAGAAAAATTATGTCTGCATCCCTATATATGAACATCGAAGTCATTATGCCTGCAAAAGTTACACTCAAAAAGGCATTAGGAATTAGGGTTTAATAAATAAATAATTATTAAAAAACCAAATAACATGGTAAAAGTAAATAAAAAGGATTAAAACTCTTTTTACCATATCATTTTCACTTTTCCACTATTTGAGCCCAAAAACCCCTCTTTTACCCTCGAAGTTCGACATCAGATTGCGGGAGTTACGAGCATCCATTCGTCGAGCTGTCAGAGATTTTGAGGTAGGCACTTTGTCCTCTACTCTTTCATAGTTTAACTTTTCATTTTCATTCGTTAAATTTCATTCTTGGGTTGATTTTATGAGCCCTACTTGCGCACTGGCATTCTCATAGGTGGGCTACACGGGACCTGTGAGAATGGGGCATTCTCACAGGTAAGCCCACAGCAGCCTGTGAGGTTCTTGCACTGTGCCAAAAGGGCACATGGGAGAACCGCAAAGCACAAAAGTTTTTTTTTAAATTTACTCAAAGAAAGAGAACCGATTCATGAATAGAGTTGCTAATCCTCTTTTTGTGCTTCTTATGCAGGTAATTGGCCATCAAAATGGTTCTTGAGTGGCGCGAAAGGGAGCACAAAGAAGACAATGCTATTGCCAGAAATCATCCACCTACTATTGCTACTATGAGAAACTGTGGCCTTCTGAAGTACTTTCGTATCCCGGGCATGAGGGCCCAAGTCAGGTTATTAGAGTACCTGGTGCACATGTGGGATCCCGATCAGTAGGTATTTCATGTAGGGGTCCACACATTGTCCTTAGATATTGAGAACATTTACTTCTTGACTGGACTGTCACGGTGTGGGCACTATGTGCGCCTGACTGGTAGCAGAGGTAGTGGGCTGCCCATGAGTGAGTACTGTCGCATACATTGTGTTCCTAAGGCAGAGAGGAAGAAAGGAAAAGTATCTATTTGGGGGGTACGGGATTTGACCCTTCGTACTATCTTGTTTACCATAGCACAGATGGTGGGGAGCTCTGCTCCTCACATGGCATTACAGAGTTACTTCCAGTATGCTATAGAGTGTACTGAACCTCGGGTTTTCAACTGGGCAGATGCTATGCTTCATAGTATGAAAAAGTAGTTAACCAAATGCAGACAAGGCGACCTAAAGCAATTCAGGTACGGATCTTTTTTGGTGTCCTTATTTCTCGAGAGGGTTCCTGTACTGAGGCTGCAGGTTGATTGGCATTTGTCAGCTCCTACAGATCCAAGAATGCTGAGATGGTGTCAGCTGATGGCCCAACACATAGCTGGACTGATCATCAAGTATGATGATACCTTCTTTGACTAGCTTCAACCACAGATGTTGATGGTTGATGATTATGCTTATGCCGGGTTGGATTTCCGAGGAGATCCGGACTTAGTCCTGCCAGAGGATGCTCAGTGGGGGGAACTTGCTAAGAAGTACACACACTTTTTCTTTTTAAATTTTTTGTGAATTTTAATCATATTCAAATGTTTTTTATATGTTCGTCCAAAGACTAAATACAAAATTCATTTTTTATGACATAGATGTTGGACCTTATCAACCTCTTGGTACTTCTCCCATTTAGCGGAGAGGAGAGGTAGTGCCAGCGCCACAATATGTCGAGGATTATCGAGCAGTGGAACAAAACCTAGAGGGTTTGACAACAGATATTCCAGATATGCCTCTTGGAGAGGTTCCACGACGTGATTAGCGCCATACAGTAGGAGTGTCAGAGTCCATGGGTCGAATGCTCCGTAGAGTTGCCCGGAGAGCCATGTGTTATCGTGAACGTCATCCATGACATCACTTTGTAGAAGCTATGAGCTTCATATTTTGACATTTTGGTCTTCGAACAAAACTTTTTGTAAAAAACTCTTTTGATCATTATATATATATACAGACGACTTCTACCAATTTATCTTATGTTATGTAAAAATTTGATGTGATTGATTTATAAATGATCCAAATGTCTATCTAATACATAGTTAGCCAGTGCATCAGTTAATGTATTTAGACATCTAGGATTATGTTTATATTCAATGTAATCAAAATAACATTCCAAAAGGTGAATTCGCAAATACACCTGTAACAAAGTAGGACTTCGAATAGTATATACATTACTCAACTGTAGTACCACAAGATGCGAATCGAGTCACACAACCAAATAACGAATTCCAAGTGAGATAGAATCAACGAATAATTCAATAATGATGCTATACTTTGCAATGTTGTTGGTCGCACGGCTAAGACACACACCTCGTAAGGAGACAAGTTCGTTTGTAGGGGCATAGATTGCCCATGCAGCGGAAGCAAGGTTCTAAGTACTATGGCTAGCACCATCAGCGAAGCCAATGTAGGGTAGTGAAGACTCCGACATCTAGAAATCAAACACAGCGTCACATAAGGGCAAAGACCGAATAATGATAAAAGCAAGCTAAAGTAACACACAAGAAGTATGATATAGTAAAAATAAAAGTACTCGTGCACAGATGATTTTATGCATAGTACTTCTTCAAGTACAACCCATTCCTGGGTTCACTCAAAGGGATACCATCGTAATCCACTAACTCATAAGCTCATTTTTCCAAAACTCGTTGAATGATATAAGGACCTTGCCAGATGGCTTTGAATTTCCTAGCTCCTAACATATCTCGATCTTGTTCATAGAGGAGAATAAGATCTCCTTCGGAGAAAACACAAGGCTTGACATGCTTGTCGTATTGGGCCTTGACACGCTTTTTCTGAACTTCTATGACTAGGGTGGCATTGCATCGAGTTTCATCTAATCACATAAGATACAATAGACGTTCTTCTTCAGCAGAAGTGTTGGGTAGGATTTCAACAGCTAGTTTTAAAGAGGGTATCTCACATTTAATCAGGAGAATGGCTTCCACACCATAGACTAACTGAAAAGGTGTAAACCCGGTAGCGGACTTGATGGATGTCCGGTACACCCACAATGTCAAAAACAACATTGTGTGCCAACTTGTTTTATGAATCCCTATCATGCGTCAGAGCATAGTTATGAGAACTTTGTTAATCGCTTCGACTTGGCCGTTGGCTTGTGGGTAATAGGGCGTTGAGTTATCATGGTGAAGACCCAACTTTTCAGTAAGTTCGTACATCATAAAATTCCTAAATTGGCTACCATGATCAGTGACGATAGCTTGGGGAACACCAAAACAAGCTATGATGTGATTAAAAATGAATAATGTTGCGGTATTTCTAGTGTTGTCAAATGTTGGCATCGCCTCGGCCCATTTCATAAAGTAATCGACGGCTACAATAATGTAACCATGCCCCTCGGCCGAGTGAGGGTGACATGTCATGAAATCGATGCCGCATTTTGCAAAGGGACCAACTGAAACCATAGGGTGAAGAGGAGCAGGATGTGACCGTATCTTGTTATTATAGGTCTGGCAAGCATGGCATTTTTGAACGACGATTATGCAGTCGTTAAATAATGAAGGCCAAAAATACCCAGCTCGTAAGATTTTCTGGGTAGTAGCATACCCAGACATATGACCACCACAGGCTCTAGAATGGCAGTCATTCAGAGTTCTCTCGGCTTTGTCGAACGTTAGACAATGTTGAAAAATAGAGTCAATCCCTCGATGATAAAGAGTATCCCCGAGGATAATGTATGGATGAGCTTGGTATCATATTCGACGTCGAGTATTGGACAAAGTTGGCTGGAAAGTCTAGGTTTGGAGATATATAATGATATCACCATACCAAATATCACCAGGGCTAATAAGGAAAAGAGATTCATCAGGTAATGAATCAGCTGCTACATTTTCCATTGTAGAATGGGGAAAGTCGCATATCAACTCCTCAAAGACTAAGGACTTCTTAGACTTGGCACGTTCAAATTCCAAGTCAAACTCTTGGAGTATCACAATCCATTTGGATTATTTCCCCCCTAGAAATTGACAGGGGAGAATGTGTTGCATAGGGTTGCAATGAGAAATCACTGTAGTCTTGTGTGAGAGGATATAGGGCCGGAAGCATTGGACGGCTTGAATGGCAGCCAAGGCCAGTTTCTTGACATGTAAAGACTTGATTTCAGTAGGTGTTAGACTTCAACTCAAGTAGTAAATCACATGTTCATCGTTAGCATCGTCCTCTTGAACGAGAACCATACCAATGGTGTAATCCGAGGCAGCAAGGTAGAGGAAATAATCGCGACTGTAATTGGGGGGAAAGAGAAGCGGAGCATGCGTTAGGGACAATTTCAAAGCTTCAAAATCATTGTTGGCAATGGTATCCCAGACAAACTCGAAACCCTTTTTAAGGAGCCGCGTAAATCCACGAGTGATCTCAGCGTAATTTGGGATAAAATGACGAAGAAAGTTTTCTTTCCCCTGCAAACTTTGTAACTAATGAAGTGTAGAAGGAGGAGGGAGATTAAGGATCACCTCAACCTTTAAAGGATCCACCCGGATCCCTTGACGCGAAATGATAAAACCTAGAAGACGGCCAGATTCCATGCAAAAAATGCACTTATGAGGATTCAAACATATACAGTAGAACCGACAGTGAACGAAAATGGCTCGGAGGTGGGTTGGGTGGTCGACTCGGCCCATTGAATGAGTGGGTAAATCATCCAAATATGGTTGAACGATGTGCTTGATATCATGGAAAGCATAAGACATAGCGCATTGAAAAGTTGCGCTAGCGTTCTTGAGACCGAAAGGAAGTTTTCGATAAGCAAAAGTACCCCAAGGACAAATAAAATTAGTCTTATGTTAATCCTCAGGAACTATGTTGATTTGATTATACCCAGAGAAACCATCCATGAGAGAGAAGATTTCACTTCCGGCACAATCGTCGACAATCTGATCGACGAAGGGGGTAGGAAAGTTGTCTTTGGGACAAGCTTTGTTGATATCCCTATAATCAACGCATACACGAATGGTGCCATGTTTCTTATCAATCGGGACAAGATTGGAAACCCAGTCTGTGAGAGACACCAGATAAATAAAGATGACTTTAAGAAGTTTCTTGACTTCAAGCTTGATAGTTGTCTCTTTACATGGGTGAACTGGACAAAGGCATTGCCGGGCGGGTTTAGCGTTGGGGTATGTCTTTATCTCATGTATCACAATCTCAGGGTCGATACCCGAAATTTCTTCGTAGCTGCAGGCGAAGATATCACAAAACTCTTTGAAAATAGATGAGATGTTGCTTAAGTTCCCTTTAGAAAATGCATCGTGTGTGGACCCGGGAATGGTAGAGATGACCACAATGGTCAACGGAGTTGATATCCATTGGTAGTTCTCAATGGTATGCTACTCCAGAAAAAGGATGGAACGATGATGTACATCGTCCCAAGGGGTGTCTTCCATGACAAACATGATCATCTCGTCAGTGGGAAAAATGACATGAAAAGGATCGGGAGACAACTCACCAAGAGAGGAGGCAAAATGTGTTGCCGATTGAATGGCTTGATAGGCAGACTCAACTGGACTTAACGGCATTTCGTCATCATAACGAAGATGATCACCAGGGTCAGGTACTATCCAAGGGTCGTGAGACGCAGGAAGTTCATGAATCGAAGTGGAGATCATGTTGATTGAAGCAACCGACGAGCATGGAACATCGGGCGATGGAATGGGGAAAGTACCCATTAACGAAGAGTCTTTGATAAGGCCTACATCGACGTTCTCATAACCCGGTGGGGTTTTGGCGATGAACGGTACGTTTCCATTACAAGTATCGGAGTTAAAGAAGGATAATTGGTTGACAGTGACAACCTTCACTTGATCTGTGAAATGTACCAACGAAAAAGGGTCGACACAACTTCACGCATGGAATTGATCCAGCTGTGGCCAAGCAGAAGATTGTAATCAAGGGGAGCGTCGAAGACTTCCACTTCAACTTGGACCATTTTGCCTTCTAGCGTGATGGGCAATGAAGGAAGGACACTGTAGGGCTTAAAATTGGAGCCATTGAAGGCTTTGAGAGTATTCTGGGATTCGTTCAAAGGAGGAGAGATAATGGCTTTCCAACAAGTAAGAGACATGACACATGTTGAGGCACCCTCGTCGATAATAGTTCGACAAATGTTTTTGTCAGAGACAATCACTTGGATCTGGAACACGAGTTGAGGGGGTAACCTTGGAATGTGATCTTCCAAGTCAAAGATTATTAAATTCGTATCCGTCAGATCAATTCCATCGATAGCTTTCAACAGTGCCTTCCATTGTATGGGACAACTCTGAAGGACTTCAAGGGTTGACATCGCAAAAGGCGCCTGGGCCAGATCTTCAACAATGTTGTAGTTCTGGGTAGCATGGGCATGAGGATTGAAAGATGATTTCTGAATGACGCCCTTTCGGGGGGGTCAAAGAACTGTGTCGAGGCTCGGTTGTTTGAGATGAAGAGGACCATTGGTAGGTGGAGTCGCAGGAGAGGGTTGTACCAAGGAAGGCGGTAGATGATCAACCTTCTCTTTAGATGGAGAATAATCTTTGGCTCGAGTGGTGAGTGCAATGTCATTTTTCTTTGAATCACCAGTACACATCAAGACATAAGACGTAGTAGAAGATGAGGTTTGGTCATGAATGACCAACTGAGCCAGTTGTTGAGACAAGAAGGGTTGGGACAAAATGGCTGGAGCAGGTGGTTTTGTAGTTGCTTGAAGGAACTTAGTAACCTCGGCATGTCGTGGACAATCCTTCGTGTAGTGATCATCACCACAGATAAGACAAGGGTATCATGGTTTGCGCTTATCCTGATTGTCAACAGGGGTAGTTTTGGTTTGCTCCGCTTGAGAAGTATTTTTTGCCTCCTTATTCTTACCCCTTCCCTTTTTAGATTTGTTTTTACTGGCAGGGGTAGATTGAACTGCATTTACCTCAGAAGTCTTGCTGGTGGGAGGGGCAGGAGATGGAGCATTTTGAACATTAGAAGAAGCATATTTGAGGTTTGCACTTGAAGAGGAATGTGGTTGGGCTTGGAAAGTACCAATCACACTATCATTTGCATGCGAGGCAGCTAGAGTAGTTAAAGTGCTGGAAGTAGAAGGACGAGGTAAGTCAGGTAGTAAATTGTAAAGGGTTCCTGTTTGTGAGTAAACAAGGTCAAAATATTGAGCACGACTTATGGCCTGCTCTTCTGTGACTACTCCACCCATGGAAATGCCACATTTGATGTCATTCACAAATGATTTTGTGAACCATTTGGCCAGCAACTGATCAGGGAGTTCAAGTTTAATGAGACGTCGTCTCCTTCGCCACTCATTAATGTGATCAGATATGTGAGTGGCTTTGTTTTGTTTGAAAGAAGTCAAAATCTCAGTCCCCGTGTCATAACGAATCGGTAACTGGTAATGCATAAGGAAAGCCATAGCTAGGGTGTTGAAGTCAGAGAAGAAACCTCATGGCAATTCGATATACCACTTCACAACAGAACCTATGAGGGTTCGTTGAAAAAGACGTAAATGAATAAGGTCATCCATCAACAAGTTGGATGAGCACCATAGGTGAAAAGTCATAATGTGATTGTTTGGGTCCTCTCCCACTTTTCCGTCGAATTTAGGAATGTCCGATGGTAGCTTGGTTGGGATAGCCGACCATTGAGGAGAGTGACGAATTGGATCATTTAAGATCCTTGACAAATCTAGAAGATCCAAAGTGGCAATAAAGGGTAACTGTCGATTCACCTGCGGGTACTAGTGGCTTTGGGGAGGAAGGCCCGTCAGCAAACCAGTAGGACCATAAGCACTCTGCATAGAATGTGAAGACCCAAGCAGATTCGATGGTGGTTGGAGAGGATAGTAGCTCATGGGATTGTATCCTGGAACAGGAACGTGAGTTTGACCAGTCAAGCCCCAAATAGTATTGAATGAACCTGGACAGGGTTGGCCCACACTAGGGGGTATTACGGATGCAGCTGAAAACTGTTGCCCCCCAATTGATGGAGGAGGATGTTGTATCAACTGATTCCAATACTGGGCCAATGACAGAGGTATATTTTGTCCATAAGGTGGGGTCAGCCCTCTGATCGAAGGTGGTGTCCCAATTGGGGGCAGTGTTCCAATTAGGGGTTGAGTTCCAATTGGGACTTGCGTTCCAATAGGAATTTTCCCACTGAGAGGGGGTTGAGTCATACCACCTTGGCGAAACTGTCCACCAACTAGAAACTGGTAATTCGGAGTGAATGATGGAATAGTGACACTAGAATGAATATTTCCAATAGAAGACAAGGAAGGTCCTCCAAAAGGAAATTTTGGGAGTGTCAGAACAAAACTGGGAAGAGAGTGCCCGGAAGAAGAAGGACCACCAGGAGAGCCAGATTGGGTTTGCGTAGGAGTAAGAATGGAAGCATTAAATGCACGGTATCCGGGTGGTAGTGTCGGAGTGACGTTAGGCGTTCACGGTGTGTTGATGGGAGAAAGACTAATCGCAATAAACCCAGTTGGAACACTCGTAGTATCTGTGAGATGGGCCATTTCGGTAGGGACGATAAAGTGATAGATGGTAGTAAACAGTATTGTCTCTGGACTAGAGATTGCGGCAATCACAGGTGGGGTGATTTCGGAAATCACAGGTGAACCTGGACCAAAAAGGTCCCGTCGAAAAATGCCTGTAGACCAAAAAGGGTCTTGGTCCCTAGGTCCAGTCGGAGATCTAGAATATACAACAATTAAGTCTCTAGAAGAGTTTTCTCACATAAAACATCTCTCAGAATCAGGGTGAAGTCGAAAGTCCTCTCGAGTATTGGTGATGCAGAAACGTTCGAGAGAGTCAGTTCATTCCACTTGTGGCGTGGTGACGTATGGGACTTCACGCTACTGAGGAGAGCCCTCAGGGGAACTGGTAGGCAAGGGTTGAGAACCTTCTAGATGCTCTGGAGATAAACCCTGCATTCTACATGAACGACGCGGAGGAGCTATTGTAAATGAGTAACAAACTTCACGACAAAAATCGTATAGTCAACTTTGGTAAACAAACAACATGTGCTAGTAAACAAAATCTAGAAAGCAACACCAAGCAAACAATACCTTCTAATTTTGAAGCCACTAGTTAGTGATGAAATCCAACGTCGCAACAACGAGACGAGAAGGGGCTGGGCTAGGGTGGAAAAGTTACACTGACGACCTGCTTAACAGACTTACACCCTCATGCAAGCTCCCACACATAATCGTGGTTATACCCTCCAAGGAGCCCGAGTGAGTTTGGTCAACGTCGATTCCAGGTACGATGAAGACTTTCCCCTTCATAGTCACCTTGTGTAAGAACCTAGAAAGATAGGCCACTAAGGTTACCACCGACAACAATAAAGCCTAGGGGGACAGTCGACAGTCCAATCCACATGCAAGGGCAAGGTATCTAGCCCGAAATCAACTCAAAAGGCTTCCACTCATCATTGTGGGTATACCTCCGAGTGACCCCCGTAATATGTGCAATCTCTACATTGATATCAACGAAGCAGGGAGAGTAACTCTGCCAATATCAATGCAACCTCATGTTTGACCCTTGTGTGAGAAGGGTTTCCCAGGACAAGATGTTGAAAATGGAATTTGACACTCCCTAACACAATATGATATTGTGTGTTTTGTGCTTTGGAGAGTGTATCTCTCTGCTTACTACAAAGCGCTAGCCTAGCTAAATGTTGGTGTAATAAATCCCTAGAAAGGAGTTACTAGGTAAATTTTACAATTGTGCAGTGTTATTAATAAATGTTGTTTACTCAAAGGAAATGGAGATGAAACTGATGTTGTATAGGACTCTGACCCAACGATGCATGGATGAGAATGAAATATATCGATTTTTGTTCAATGAATCCTATGTATGGGAGGGAGAGAGAAGTTTTCCGGATCAAACTTTGAACTACAAGACACAATTTCCTTTAAAATGCAAATGCAACAAATCATGCATCAATAACAATTCTCTATTGTTTCTTTTTCAATAATTTCAACAATTGATTTTCAATGTTTTCGAAGATGAAAATGATTTTTTGAAAGAAAAACTTTGTTTACTTTTCAAAAAGGACCCACACCATGATAGTGAGAGTACAAAAAATCAAAAACCAATGAACATGCAATGATAAAAACCCAAACCACTCTTTCAATGAAAACAAAAATAACAAGAAAACCAATCTAGTCTTTTCAATTGCATAAGAAAAGTGATCTTTCAAACAATAAGCAAATGATAAAGACCAAGAAACTTAACTTTCAACCAATCTCCAGTCCTTAACCAATCAATCACACTCAGATTCCGAGATCAAAGAGTATAACTTCGCAAAGAAAAGTCAAAAACAAGTGACAGGAAGAGCCTTTGTAATCCTAAGACTATTCGTGCACGAAAACGAAGACAAGAAGAACATCAATCAATGGTCCAAGAAACTCTTTTTAGGCATCTAAACTGATCTGGGCAATTCAAGATGCAAAAACTCAAATCCAAAACTTTGAAAAAATGAGTTTGCAGGCTGGCAATATTACACAGTGCGAGAATTAGTGATTCTTGCAGGTGGGCTTTGAGAAGAGTGCGAGAACCTCGTACTGAACCTAAAGGCAGGGTGCAAACCCTATATATTCTCGCAGGCTACTGTGAAGTGCAGTGCGAGAATGTCTAAAACTAGTCAATTTTTTGGAAAAAGACACAAAATTTGAAGAGGCCTCTGGACCCAAAGGGTCTATCAGGGTATCCTGAAGACTCAGAGATTGATATGAATGGAGAAAAGAAAGGCAAGAGCAAATGGCCAAGGAAAAATACCAAAAACCACAAAGAAAATGAGTTGTTCCCAGTTGAGTCACCAATTTTTTTATCGGACTAATCGGTAGGTGCGGACACTAACAGATCTCCCTAGATCCACCAGGATCTAGAAAAAAATAGGACAGGGCATGACTCTTTCCCTAAGTTTTGACCATTGAATTAGCTAGTAGGAAGGAACAAGTAACATACCTTAGTATCGCTTCCTAGGGTCTCTGTTGCTCTTGCTTCGCTCCGGTGCTCTTGTGAGGTCAAGACCAAGACAACACAAACCAACCAAAGTGAAGATAGAAAAATATATTCAACTGTCAACTTATGTGTATGATCAAGGAATTACATAATAAAGTGAGAATATATTTATGGGAAAGGGACATGCCATTGTATCATATTAATTGAAAGTAAATATTACAACTTGATAGCCTTAATGTCACAAGCTTCCTTTCAGTGGCTCTTGGCTCCAACACACACACTTGCTCAATCCTTGCATGAAGAAGATCAAATCCTCTTGATAGACTTGCTAGAGTCTCCAAGCTCATGTTCAATCTAGGTCCTTCACACAATTCTTTCACCAATTCTCCAATGAATCTTGCTTAACCTTTTCCATGAGAATTCCCTCAACATATATGAGAGAATAAGACAGTTACTTGGATAAGAATGATCCCACAATATCAGGGAATCTAGTACAAGGATAATCATTCAAATGCCAACCCATTCTTCTAGAATATTCCCTTCTAGAACCATCGAGAATTCATCTTTTTCCATGCTTTAGGATGAGTTCGCACCCTAGCTATTTAGCACACTGCGAGAAGTTTGCACCCTGGCTTAAGGCAGCCTGCGAGAATGGGTCATTCTCGCACCCTAATATATTAGTAGCCTGCGAACCCTTTTCAAAAGTGATTTTTTTGGGAAGAGATGAAAGTAACTTTTCTCAGGAGAAAGTTCTTATGAAGAGCCTGAGTACACCATCATTAATACACCATCA
The DNA here is from genome assembly GCA_009831015.1 of Picea engelmannii. NCBI lineage: Eukaryota > Viridiplantae > Streptophyta > Pinopsida > Pinales > Pinaceae > Picea > Picea engelmannii. Next base: position 1,039,997 of record ML782352.1, on the reverse strand, counting down.
TGATGACCAAAATCATGGGTAACAAAGCTTCTAACCTCAAAGATGTTCTTTGGTGATGGCCACTCTTTGATCGCTTTCACCTTTTCAGGCTCCATTTTTAACTCATTTGAAGAAATCACAAAACCCAAATATATGAGCTATGTCTTCATGAAAGAGGACTTCTTCATATTAATCAACAGCTTCTCTTGTTGCAACCTCTTCATCACCAATGTTAAATGTCTTAAGTGCTCCCCTTTAGTCTTGCTAAATACAAGTAAATCGTCCAGATATACAATGACGAATTTACCAATGAAATCCTTTAGCACTTCATTCATTAGCCTCATAAAAGTACTCGGGGCATTTGTTAATCCAAACGGCATAACAAGCCAGTCATACAACCCATCATTCACCTTGAATGATGTTTTCCACTCATCACCTTCCCTCATTCTAATTTGGTGATACCCACTTTTCAAACCTATATTTGAAAAATAGTAAGCCCCACTTAGACAATCCATTAGGTCATCCATCCTTCGTAATGGAAACCTATATCTGATGGTGATATTATTTATGGCCCTTGAGTCTGTGCACATTCTCCATCCCCCATATTTCTTTGTACTTAATACAGTTGGTACTTCACATGGACTCAAGCTTTCCCTGACCAATCCCTTTTCTAACAAATCTTGAACCTGTCTTTTCACCTCCTCATTCTTTTGAGGTGTCAATCTGTACACTTCTTTATTTGGAAGGCTTTCTCCTGGTATCAAGTCAATATTATTATTGATTCTATTGATAGGTGGCAATGAGTTTGGCGACTCATCCACTACAATATCAGCAAAATTATCTAACAACTCCTGAACTTCCTCAGGAAAATCCTCCAGTGAAGTACTGGTAAGAATAACTCGCGGCTTCCTTACTACAACAAACTACATCTCTTGTCCTTTCTTTACTTCTTTTAGGAATTCCTTCCCACTCATGAGAAGTATGCTCGTGCTGACTCCATCCTTCACCTTCTTCTATTCAATCGGAAACAACATATGTGTCCTACCATTTTTCTCTAAGGTGTAAGTATTTCTCCTCCCATCATGAATAACTTGTATGTCATACTACCAAGGTCTCCCCAATAAAACATCACAGACGTCCATAGGAATCATATTACATAGGATCTCATCGATATATCCTCCTATTTTAAATTCAACCAGGCATTATCGAGTGACTGTCACCTGATGACCTTTTTGCAACCATGATACTTTATATGGTGTCGGATGTGTAGTCGTCTCTAGCTCTAGCTTCTCCACCATTGTTGTAGGAAAATCTCCCTGTGGACAGGTAGATCACCTCTAAGAGCTTGACCCTAACTCTAGATAGAAAATGCTTAACGTGGACACTGACTTCCTTTCAAATCTATCTAAACTAACACATGAGAAGGAAGGATGACAGAAGTACCTCTTTATCGATGTTTGTCCCTGCACGCTCTGAGTTGCGCTCCAATCCTTTGCTCCTCGGTAAGTTCTGCAGACAAACAAGATACAACCACTTCCTACTCTATTGATATTAGCTTGAAAATAGATCTATCTATTAATGATAAGTTCATGTAACATTAGACACAAACTAGAAAGAAACATGCCAAGCGTGTCATATTAATGAGAATAACGACAGCAGTACTTACAATCGTAGATGCAAATGTGACAGCTTCGTCAAGTCCTCTTTGTCTAACCCTTGCTCGAAATATCCACAACCTGGATGATAGTAGCTTCACTAATCACTCTCCTTTGGATGACTGTGTGTTTCCTATGAGATCATAGGTTTCATGCTAGCAATTCTTCCCCCATCAGCTCTGTTCCAGCACCACTTATGAGATCATAAGTTTGGTGTGATTCTCCATTTCCATTCCTCACTTATGAGATCATAAGTTTGGTATCATTCTCCATTTTGTAGTCCTCTTTCATGATTAGAAAGCTTGCTTATATAGCCTTGGAGAGGCTTTAACCACTTGAGATATCCTTGGGGAAGTTGAGGATTTTCCTCCTTTAGTTGAGGATCTTCCCTAAGATCATGGTTGGACTAGGGATTTGAATCCAACTACTTTCCAAGAATGAAAAGATGCTTCCCCCATTCATCTCAATATCTTAACAACTACCCAGAATAGGTAGCGCTCCCTCAAAAGGGCCATCAGAGCGTTGTAGCACTCCCTAGTAGGCTTTAGGGGGCGCCAGCACTCTCAAAATCTATAGATCTCTCTTAAAAGGGCCAGGGGAGCGTTATAATGCTCCCTGATAGTGTAAGGGGGAGCGCTGGCGCTCTAAGAAGAGGTATAGGGAAGTGCTCTCCTCCAAAACTTAGTTTTTGAGGTGCTTTCAGATGGAAAAAGGTTTGCAAGCCTGCTAACTCATTTCTCCTCTTCCAAATCAAATGTTTGAGGTGTTTCAAGTGTCCTTCTCATGTCATTATAGGCACGACATAGGCATCATGGCAGTATGCTTCCCTGACACTTGTGAGAAACATGCTACACTTGCGACCTTGTGAGAAAAATGTGACACTTGCGACCAACTTGCGACACTTGAGAAAGTTGTAAGGAAGATGCGACACTTACGATGATTGAGAGGAACATGCGACACTTATCCAATTGAGTAATTTTGACATGTAATAGATTTCCCCCCAAAGTATGAAGTTAGAAGATGCGAACTGATAACTGAAATACTTTGTAGACATCCAAGCAAGGGTATAGACTCAGGGAACCTGACGGAAGCTACACACAAACATCCAACAAATATCATGACATATTTCAAAACCCAAGGTAGGCATACCTATGCTTGGGTGATCGAGACTTTGCAAGATATGGCCGCCATAAAATACACTACAGATCCATAATTGTATTGATAAAAAGGTATAGCCACCGAAGATACAATGTGGATCTATACTCTGATGACTCGGACTAATCGTAGCCATGAAGAATACACAGTGGATCTACGAGATGACAAGACATAGCCACGACCAATACAAAGTGGATCTATGTAAGTGTATGTATTCTTTGTCCAATAAAATCTCCTTCACATCCTGGGCCAAGCATATCAAAGTGGTCACTTGACCCAGGGTCTTCTTACCAATCTCAACAAGGTACGATTCCAACCATGTGAATATATGTCTTGATGTCGAACATGGCAGAAACCACTTGATTACCTGTCAATGGTGTAAACCGTTAACAAGTGCGAGGGAGATCACCATTAATGCCAATGATTCCCAAGGTACCTTAGTACATTCCAGCAAATGTGAATAGATGAACTGAAGTTGAACATCCATGGAATCATTCGATCAGAGGTCAATGATGTAAACCTACTGTCGAATGTGAGGAGGCCTGCCATTGAGGCATGCAGGTCCCAAAGTACTAACTGGTTTCTAAGTCTGATTCCCGGATAATGTGTTGAAGTCAACAGGAATAGACTCATCGAGGGAGGGCCTTGATGTATCCCCCATCAACGACACTAAACGGACATAGAGATGTAATGGGTAGATCAAAAGGACATGGACTGACACTAGTTTTGAGGCAAGATATTTGGGATGGCTGACTCTCGAGGCAGATACTTCCCTTGAACACTGAGGCACAACAGCAAAACATGACATGGTCCAAAACTATGCAGTGGGTACTGTGACTTGCGTCGAGTGACCCAAAGGAGTGAAAGGAACTCAAAGGATTGGCACAGTGTAGAGGTTCAGCGGATTATGATATGTGCAAATGACAAAGTGCCGTGTTCAAGGGCGACTCTAAGAATTGCTGGATGATGTTCTCAAGAGACTTCTTGGCTTGCTCCTTTCAATTTTTTCCCCATCCAGATAGATGAGTACCTCTTTTTGATTTAATGAGCTTGAGGAGGATAACACATGCTTGATATAACTCACCTTCGGTAAGTTCCTCTTCCTTTGTTTAATGAACCAGAAGAAGTAAGGGTTCGGTCCCATATGGGCCTGTTGATGTGTGCTTTAACGAGTCCAAAGACAGAAAACTCGAATGTTTTTCGATATTATAGAGTTTGGAAAAACACTTAAAAGAGAACTCTCTCAGTTCCTTTTTCGTACAGTAGTCCAACGAGACCGAAAAAGGGGTAAACTATTGCTCGAAAGGCGCCCTTTCTGACCTTTTAACGAGTGTGAAAGGAAGTAAGGTCACTCGACAATCTTTTCATGTTTAGAGAGTCTAAAAAGGGTTTAAAGTAGACTCCAAGGGGGTTCCTTTTTCATGTGTTCGTGTATCCATACGAGTCTGAAAAAGAGATAAAAGTTTACCCGGTTGCATTCTCATGTATTTATGAGCACGAGAAAGAAAAAAGAGTAAGCTCGGTATGCCCCCAGCTTGAACGCTAGTGACTTGACTCCAGAATGATCATCAAAGGCTGGAGACATGCCCCCCAATCTTCAATTCATTCACCGACTTTGAGGTTGTCACCAATTTCTGTGCTAGATGGAGAAAAAGGATACAGGTGGATGAAATGAAGGTTCAAAAAATGAGACCTAATGAAAGACTCGACTCGACATCTACGATATCTGGCGAAAGACTCAACTTGAAGGGAGAGGTGATTGTTTCATTTTTTAACAAGCTTGACACATGAAAAGAACTATGCTCAGGGTTCTAGGTTCGATCCCCAGATTGTTGTTTCATTTTTTAACGAGCTTGCTACAGAGAGGAAAACTATGCTCAAGGCCCCTGTTTCATTTTTTAACGAGCTTGCTACAGAGAGGAAAACTATGCTCAAGGCCTCTGTTTCATTTTTTAACGAGCTTGCCACAGAGAAGAGAAACTATGCTCGTGGTTTCCCCTAACATGAAAGCTAGTGGCCTCTATTTCATTTTTTAACGAGCTTGCCAAAGGGAAGAGAAACTATGCTCGTGACCTCTGTTTCATTTTTTAACGAGCTTGCCACAGAGAAGAGAAACTATGCTCGTGGTTGCATCCGGATCATGGCTTCCAAGAGGATAATGTTCTGGAAGGATGCCACGGTAAGGGATAAAACTTGGTCATGGCCTCCAGGAGATCTTCATCGGATGGAAGAGAATCACTCTGGAAGGAACACATGTCGAGGGTTGCGATAGGGGTAAGGAGATAAAACTCCAATAACCCTACCGAAGAGATCACCATGTCAACTACCGGATCCAAATCGTCGGAAGTTGAGGTCATGGGAGACAACGCCACATAATTGACATGCGGCGGGGGCGATACTATATGCATATAAGAACCACTTAGGGAGGTAACCCAGTCGGGGCCGATGAATGAAAGTTGATCAATAATCACAATTCTTCCATTGTGGGGAAAAGATATCACACAAAAAAGAGTGGATACAATAGCTTTCATAGCATAGACATAATCTCGCCCAAGGAGTAAAGAGAAATCCAAGGGGTCTCGGACTACCATGACATCGATAAAGACAGTTTTCCCTCCCAAAGTTACAGGAAACTGAGGAAGGATCCCTAAAGGTTGACTAGTTCTTCTGTTAAAATCTAACAGATTCTGTGTAACCGGTGCAAGCTGCGGACAACCCAAAGCGTACCAAGCAACAGAAGACAAAATACTAACAGACGCACCTTCATCTATCAGCGTTTGAGGAATGTCCTGACCACGAACCTGTATTGTAATCTAGAAAGGAATGTGAGAGGGAAGACGAGGTCCAGTTAGTGCACCCCAATCAAAAAGGATGGCTTCAGTACTTGGAGGGGGTTTTGCTGGAGAAGGAGTAATGCCCCCTGGCACGGTAGAGTCTGTATTAACGAGAAAAACATGGGTAGTATCGGGTTTACTCTCTAGAAGGAGAGTAGGATCGACCGATGATTGGATCGGATCAACCAATGGTGGGCTTGGATAGAACACGTTGGCACTCTTCAGAGGAAGAGTGGGACTAACCAAGGAAGGGATTGGATCACTCACTTTGACATTCCTCAACAGAGGAATGGGATCGACTGATGACGAGACTGGATCGACCACTTTGGCACTCTTCAGAGGAAGAGTGGGACTGACCGAGGAAGGAACTGGATCAATCACTTTGGCATTCCTCAATGGAGGAATGGGATCAACTGATGGAGAAACTAGATTGACCACTTGAGTTTCATTCTCCAAGGGAAGAATGGGGTCAACGGGCGGAAACAGATCGACCGCTTTGGTGTCACTCTTTAACGGGAGAGTGGGATTGATCGAGGATGAAAATAGATAGACCACTTTGGGGTCACTCTTTTGATGAAGAGCAGGGTTGATCGATGACGGAACTGGATCAGCTACTTTAGCACTCTTCAGAGGAAGAGTGGGACTGACCGAGGAAGGGACTGGATCAGTCACTTTGACATTCTTTAATGGAGGAATGGGATTGACCGATGGAAAAAATGGATCGATTACTTTGGTGTCACTCTTTTGATGAAGAGCAGGGTTGATCGATGACAGAACTGGATCAACTACTTGGGTTCATGGTACAATCGAGGAGGAAACTAGATTGACCACCTGATCAACCAGACTGACCAAGGATGGAACCGGATTGACCAGTCCATCAACCAATGATGGGTCAGAGGAAATCTTACGATAACCTTTTGGAAGTTGAAGTTTTTCCAAAAGAGAAGAAGCCTCGTCCATGCGAGGACAAAGGTGAGAGTAATTATTACCTTTACATAACATGCAAGGGAACTTGACAGTTTTCTTCTTCTTACCAACCTTAACATCACTAGTTGATGGGGTATCATCGGCATGACTGACAGAGGCCGATGACGTGGAGGACCACATTTATAAGACCTGGGTAAGACTCGGGCAATCCCTCAGAAAGTGGTCACCCTTACAAAGGCTGCAAGGGAATTTGGGTTTTGGATTCTTCCTTTTAATCTTGTTGATCTCATCAACACTCCCAATACTATTAACAGTAACTGGTTTCTTAGAGCCAAGATCTGATGTTGTTGGGGCCTTGGTCCTTTTCGGGTTCTTCTTCTTCTTCTTCTCTTTCCATTTCTTCTTCTTCTGATCAACCTGGCTACTTGCTTTAGAGCTTTCACTAGGCGAAGAAGGAGAAATGGAAGGAGACTCGATGGGTGAAGAAGGCGAAAAGTCGACGTGAGGTTGATGTGTGGGTGGTGTATTGACATCCAAAGTATTAGGTGCAACTGAAACATTAGGAGGATTTGGGATAACCGGAGTGGGGAACAACCAAACTGGTAATCCAATAGTGAGTCCTGGAAGACTCAGTGTGGCAACATATGGAGGACCAAAGTTTCCAAATGAAGGAAAGGTATAAAGTTCCCCAGAAGAAGGGGTTCCTCCATTGGTACTCCCAAGATTTGATGTCATTCACACTGACTCGACCTAAGGTCCACTAAGTAAAAGAAAAAGCATACGCTAATAGAATCTAAGAATCACAACCAAACAAACAAGACCTTCTCTCGATGACCGTACTAGTTGGTGATGAAATTCAACGTCGTGTGATCAAGTCCAGAAGGGGCGGGGATAGGGTGGAACAGTTACAATGGTGACCTGCTTAACGGACTTAGGCCTTGGTGCAAGCTTCCATGCAGTAATTGTGGATTTACCCTCCAAGGAGCCCGAGTGAGTTTGACCAATGTCTGCTCTAGGTACAGTGAGACTTCCCGTCACTATCACCTTGTGTAAGACCCTAAAGATTATGGCTGCTAAGGTTACCAATTCACAGTCAGCCCCTGGGCGGGAATAGTCGACAGTCCGATCTGAATGTACGGGCAGGGTATCGAGCCCAAAATCAACTAAAAGGATTCCATGCAGTAATTGTGGATTTACCTCAAAGTGATCCCCATAATACGATCTGACCACCACAATCAGTTAAACCACGGAGGGTTAGTCCCCGTAGCTTACCAGAATGCGACCTCGTGCGTAACCCCTGTGTGAGAGGGGGATCCCAGGCAGACTTATACAATAATTGGATTTGACTCTCCCTAACTTAGGATGCTAATGTTTATTTTGGAAACTTTGGAGAGTTATGCTCACAGCCTAATCCAAAGTACTAAGCCTAGTCTACTGTTGGTGGAGGATCCTAGAAAAGAAAAAGTTCCAAATAATTTTTAATTAGCGTTGATTTTATGGTTGTTCTTTATCCAAAGGGGTGCATGGAAGTGAAACGAATGGAATTATGACTCAGTCCCAAAAATGCATCAAATATGATAAGCAGACATTTCTTTTCGATGAACATCTATCTAAGGGAGAGAGAAAGTTCTTTTCACTAACAAGCACAAATAAGGAGTGTCCTCCAACAATTATTTTTCTTAATTAAATCCTGATGCAATGCTAAAACTTTTGAGATGCCTTCTAACATGCACAATCAATCCTGAAGATGCCTTTTATTGTTTGTATATGAATAATCATCAATTCAACACAATGCTCATCTTGCTAATTATCTTCTTGTATGAATGAAAACCAAACTAGGACAAGCAAAAGTCATACAAACAATGCGCCCTTTCGTTACAATCAAAACGAAAAGCGAAAGAAAAGAAACAATCAAAGAGAAAACAAACTTCACACCCAACAGAAAAATTTGAAGAACAATGCTCTTAACTAAAATCAAAATGAAAGGATCTGTAGGCCTTTGATGACCTTCACCAGGGTTTTTACTCAGTTAAACAGAGAGAAAGATGATGCATGGGTCTCGGACTCCAATCAACAGAAAAATTCAATAACAATGGTGGAGAAGGCTACAAAATCCAAATAGTAAGATGTTCGTTCTTCAAAAAGACAGATGTCAAGGCTGAAACAGAAGAAGCATTGACTCACAAGGTTACTCAGCAGAAGAGACACAGAGGCAAAACCCAGAAAAAGAAATTCTGGAAGGTTTTTGGCCAAAAGAGGGCTAGTACTTTGTTGCCAAAGGAAAGGAGCATTATAGCACTCTGTTTAAGGCTATGGGGGAGTGTTGGCACTCTGTTAGCATAGGGACATGGGCGCCAGGTTCAAAAACTCCAAAAAATGTCAAAAAATCAAAAAATTACAATTCAATTCCGATAATTAGGCTGAGTATGATGGGGTAGGGAGCCAATCAGCTCATGAAACCAATCAAAAGAGGATTGAACTATGTATGAAACAATAAAGGGGTAAAACTAGGTCAATGAGGAGAAATCAAAACAAGAAGTTTCGATTTGAGGCTATCTCCCCAGTGGAGTTGCCAGTTTCTGTTGTAGCAAAATCTCCCTGTGGACAGGTAGATCACCTCTAAGAGCTTGACCCTAACTCTAGACAGAAAATGCTTAACGTGGACACTGAATTCCTTTCAAATCTATATAAACTAACACATGAGAAGGAATGATGACAGAAGTACCTCTTTATCGACGTTTGTCCCTGCACACTCTGAGTTGTGCTCCAATCCTTTGCTCCTGGCTGAGTTCTGCAGACAAACAAGATACGACCACTTGCTACTTTATTGATATTAGCTTGAAAATAGATCTATCTATTAATGATAAGTTCATGTAACATTAGACACAAAATAGAAAGAAACATGCCAAGCGTGTCATATTAATGAGAATAACGACAACAGTACTTAGAATCGTAGATGCGAATGCGACAGCTTCATCAAGTCCTCTTTGTCTAACCCTTGCTCGAAAGATCCACAACCTCGATGATAGCAGCTTCACTGATCACTCTCCTTTGGCTGACTATGTGTTTCATATGAGATCATAGGTTTCATGCTAGCAATACTTCCCCCATCAGCTCTGTTCCAGCACCACTTATGAGATCATAAGTTTGGTGTGATTCTCCATTTCCAGTCCTCACTTATGAGATCATAAGTTTTGTATCATTCTCCATTTTGCAGTCCTATTTCACCATTAGAAAGCTTGCTTATATAGCCTTGGAGAGGCTTTAACCACTTGAGATATCCTTGGGGAAGTTGAGGATTTTCCTCCTTCAGTTGAGGATCTACCCTAGGATCATGGCTGGACTAGGGATTCAAATCCAATTGCTTTCCAAGAATGAAAAGATGCTTCCCCCATTCATCTCAACAGCGTAACAACCATCTTTGTGGATGCTAAGTTGTCAGTGCTCCCTCTATCAATTATTACCTTGCAAACTTTGTCCTTCATTTTGCAAGTTGTCTTGAAAAAATTGTTCCTTTGCACTGGCCTTTCAATCTCTAGCTCTTGCTTCAAAAGAACCTTCTTCATCATCAAGTATCTTCCATCCTTTGCACCTTCCATCTCAGCATCCTGCTTCTGTGCTTCTAAGATGTGAGCCTCGCCTTCTTTCTTCCTCTCGGGGCAATCCCAAGACATATGTCATGTTTTTCCACAGGCATAAAATCTCACTTCTCCTCCTCTACCTCTTCCTCTTCCTTTGGGAAAATAAATTCTACCACCATTCTGCCTTCCTCAGGAAATTCCTCCTCTCTTAGATTGACTATGTGGTTTTTTTGCCTCATCCTTGGGCTTCTGTTCTTTCTCTTGGGAAAATCCCTTGCCTATGTTCAAGTTTTGACCTCTATTTCGTTGACTGTGCTTTCTGGTCAACTTCTCCTCTGCCTCCACTGCCATTTGATACGCGTCCTCTACTGTCCTGACTGTCACCATGTTGATCTCATCCTGAATATCATATCTCATCCCATTAAGATATCTGGAAACTTTCTCTTCTTCCCTCTCCCTTTGTCCAGATCTAATGTTCAATTTGTAGAACTCTTATGTATACTCCTTCACAGTCAATCCCCTCTGTCTCAAGTTCTGCATTCTCTTAAACAGACTTATCTGGTAATCTTTGTGTATGAATTTTGCCTTTAATTTGGCTACCATTCGATCCCAACTCTTGATTTGTTTTTTCCTTTTCTCCTCCTGTCAGCCTGCAGTTCATCCCACCATAGTGTTGCATGTCCTTTCAACCTAGTGACAACATGCTTTACCCTTTTCTCCTCTTCGACGTCCTCATAGTCAAAATACTTGTCCATTGCTCATATCCAGTCAAGAAATTCTTCTGTGTCTAAACTTCCTTCATACATAGGGATGTCAATATTATCTCTAGAACCCAATTTCATAACCACTCTTCACAAGCATTCTTCCTCAACATCCTCAGCTATAGCTTCTTCAACTTATACTTCTTCCATTTATGACTTGTTGACATCTCCAACATCAGGAACTCTCCTTCGTGTTGTCTCCATGGCATCCAACCTCACACGCATTTCTCTCATCTCCCTTTTCATAGCTCTATTGGCTACAGGTGGGTCAACACGTCTTCTAAGCGGCATTGTGTTGACGCTTCTAATATCTCTCCTCCTGATATCAGTTTAATTTTCCTTCTACAGAAGTCAATTTTGTAATCTGCTCTGATACCACTCCCAGTGCAAACCCCCTTCCCTCTAAAGGTCCATGTGACCTCCCGGTCTTGGATCATTTGAAAACATTTATTCAGAGTGACTCCTTGGGTTCCTACGGGCACCTGAAATAGCTCTACCCACAAACACACATGTCTCCTCTGCAAGTGACCATGGCTATGACCATGGGCCTATACCTTCATGATTCAGACTTCAAGGATGTCATGAATCCTTCCCTTAGCTTCTCCTGAAACACTCTCCTCTGAGGTTTCAAACTCCCACCACGCGTCTTCTCAGGTTTGTTGTCCCCTCAAGACTTAGGGTTTCCAAACTTCATGAAACTCTGCAACCTCTGAAATTATGATTTTGTCTCCACATACTCTCCTGCGATCAATGGTCAAGATTGTATCGTGATTTTAGACTTTGTGACTCTACTCTCATCAATTTCTAAGATTTTCGAACTCTGAAATGATGAAATAATCCTTAGCTATCCTCCTTGAACTTTACCTTCTTCTGAACAATCTCTTCAACACTTAGTCAATTTTTTGGTCTGTGCACACTTTGTGACAGACTTTCGTCCACAACTTGACTTCTTCAGGTGGGTTACTTCGCACTTCTTGCGACTATCCTCCAACTGCTTTCCCTCTCTCATCGTTGAAACTTGCTATCCCTCATGAGCTTTGGAGTCTGAAACTCGGTCATGCACTCCTTGTGGTCGTCAATGCACTCCTAGCAGATGTGAGGTTCCACTATCTCTTCTGAGCTTTCGAGTCTAAACCAACCTCAGTCATGCACTCCTTGCGGACACTATGCACACCTTGCATTCACTCAGTGAAGATAAATAATCGAACCTTATCTACTCCTCTCAATGACTCATACATTCAACAAAGTAAATGTTGTCATGGATTCAAGAATAGAAATAACAGAGAAATGGAAAAGAAATAACTGAAACTCTACCATTCATTCAAGTAGACACATAACAACACACATTAGGGTAATATGTCTCTATTATATTCATTCAACTGCAACTTTTTATACATACATACACATCTCTCTCTGTATCTCCTAGCTCTTAGCTTACAATGGAAATCTACACACTAGATTCAATAGCCTCTTTCAGCAATAATACAATGCTTTATATAAAAAGGGATTCTCTCGAGCATTCCCTCCAACTACTTCTATTCTATCTAAGATAAATTGAATGCTATCTACTACTTAATACCTATTACAATGAATATTGCATCAGACAGATGAGAGCACAAGCTCCAAATATGTACTACGATCTGATTCATAAAACAAATACATTCCCCCATCAACTTTAAGTGACGGCTCAGTCTTCGATCTTTAAAGACATTCATAACTCAAAAATTTTGTCAGATACTACATTAATACATTGATCTTTTGAAATTCAAAGTGTTTCAAAATATGTGTGCTAGTGCGCCCAACTGTCTTCCATGCTTGTGCTTTGCTAGCATGCTCTTGCATCGGGTTGAAAAATATTTGAATTCAATTTTATATATTATATAGTTAAAACTATTTAATTATATAAATTATGTTAAAATTCATCTAAAAATATTTAAATTATTTTTAAAAATTATTTTGTTTAATATTTTTTATTTATTTATATTTTATATTACTTATAATAAACTTAAAATCAATTTAATATTAACTTTATAAATTAACAAAGTTTTATTATTATTATTATTAATATATTATAATATATCTTTATCATGATTAAAATTATTAAATTAATGGTTGGTACAGGTGTTCTTTGGTGGGTGTTCTTTATCATTAATCTAGTTTTGAGGGATGGTGCCTTTGGCATCCAACTTGAAAATCCTCCCTTTTAAATATAAATAAATTATGTTAGTGACTAGTGGGATAGGGGATTTGGGCAAAAACAATAGGGTCTCTCTATATAAGTAGTAGGATAGGGTGATTTGGATTGCCAAAAAATAAATAAGGGTCTCTCTCTCTTTCCATATATATATAAGTTTTATAAATGAAAGTCTTAAGTTCTGTAAAAAAAAAAATGTTTCAAGTAGGTTTACTACTTTTTTACATAAATTTACTTACTTTTTTACATAAAATCTTAGAGTGCATAAACAATTAAAAGAGGTCGGAGTTCCTAGGAAGTGTAATACTCTGATCATTATTAATAATAAAAGTACATCATTGTTTGCAAGACAAATAAGAACACGAGTTATAGGGGGCTATGATTCCACGAGAGATGGGAAAATTTAGAGACTGAGATTTTGTTCATTTCTTTAAATAATTATCACCCATGTTGTGCTGGGGGGGAGACATATGAGGGGGTGCATGAGTATCTTGGGAAGACCACGCTAGACTTGGGTCATTTTGGTACAAAATCCTTGTTCTTGGTTACACTTGGGGGTTGTTCAATCATTTAATCAATGGCTCACTCATTTGGTTTTCCTCATTCATTCTCACTCTTAGTTTGGGAATAGGAAATGAATTAAGGAAGGAGAAGAGCCATTGTTTATTGATTGTAAGTAATTGGTGTTTATTTCAACAAGGTTTGGATGCCTGAGTACATGATGGCATTGACATTCTAATAAACCTTTTCATAGTTGTGAGTCTTGAACAATTCTAGCATTGAGATTCTTGACTAGGTGCACTAGAGACCTGGAAAGAGGTGGCCAGCCTGAGGGATTGCGTGGAAGAGAAGGAAGTCCATTCTTTTGGGTTGTGTAGGTTTGGAGAAGAGAGATGGTGAAATTTGGATTGTTGTGTGTTGAGAAACCTTCGAGAGATTGAGTGCTACTAGTTTGGGAAGCTGAGTGTCGTCTTGGAACCCATCCTTGTGGATTCATAGCCCTAGTTCAAGGGTGATATACTATTGAGATTTGGAACAACACTATCTATGGTTATGTGGAACGACCTTGGCTTGCAGCCAATTGGTAAATGGTTTTGTTAAAGATATGTGCACTATGTCATCGTGTTAATCTTCTTATATATAATTTTTTCTGCTATGTATTGACTATTTTCTATGAGATATGCATTATTAATGTCCGTTCTTGTTGGTTATTGTTGTGCATGACATGTTTTTATTTATTTTATAGTTTAATATGGATATTGATGACTACATGTGTCATTCCACGCTTCTTTATTTAGTTGTTAGTACACTTATCAGATATTTAAAAATCAGTTCAAGAAGAGGTTCTTGAGGTAGGGTGGCTCAACGTCAGTGGTTGGAAATGTTACAGATTATTGTCAGGGTGTTCTAGCAGGTCGCATGTTCCTAACCTATGGTGGTGGCAGGGGTGTGTGATAGAGTGATATTGGAGCAGCTGATTACAACATCAGGCCTTTGAAGGGTCTTTCTACATAAATTATTAGAGTATTTCTTGAATTTATTAAATGGATATCGAACAACATGAGGGTTTAATAGTGTCAATATATCCATTAAATCCATGTTTAAGAGGTCCTCCATGGCCCTGACACCTTGACGAGATTTACCCATTCGTGACCTGAGCCTATGAATCAACAAGTATGCCCAGCAAGGAAACCAACAGACAATAACTGTCTATCAAGCTTCCAAGTGGGTTATCCACTATTGATATGTGGACTGCGTAAATATTTATCCCACATGAAAGAGGAAATGTTCTATTAAACAGTATATAATAAAAAGGAATTCCTTAGCCATTTGTGTGTGAAGTACAAAAGAGTCACAGAACCATGTTGAGCCCACGCATGATGTAAAATTTTGGTGGTGAGGTCTGTGCCTTTGTGCGCCTGATGGCATTGTGTCCCAATACCCACTAGGTCGATGCCCCAGATACCATATATCAAAAAATATCAATTGATGTTTTACGCACAGAGCTGATAGCCCAGTGGGTCGATGGCCATGTCATATGACACATCTTTCACACATGGAAGGGTCCACATTGATGTCACGTCAGTAGGATGTGATCGGAACAAGGTTCCATAGACATGGTTCCATACCGGATCAGAAGGGATTGCTAGCACAGTGTTGGGGTTCTAGTGGATTGGTGGGTCATTGGGCTTATCACACGGTGGGAAGAACATGGAGTAAGAAAGGCTTTGGGACACCAGCGATTGGGAGATCGGGAGGGATATACATTGTGGTGTAGCCATCTGTGGGGCGGTGCCCTAGTGGGGAAAGGTTCTAGGAAATCTTCCAACCTTCCCTTGTTAGTTTATTAGTAGAGGAGTACATGTGTCATAGACATTTGATGACGTAGTCAAGACAATGTATAGTGAAAATGTGTCAACGCCTAAGTGGAGGGAACTTAAGCCAATGATTACGTGTGATGTCATGTTTAGTCCACATGTCATAGAGGTGATGTGCCACATGTTCAAGGTTCCAGATAGACCATCAAATCATGATTTCTATGTTTAAGTGTGTATGATTTATCTCAGGGGATCGATATCCCAATGGGTCGATGCCCCAGAATATCGAATATCAGAGTGTTAAGTTGTGTCGAGTACGGTAGAGTTGAGGCTCCCAGTGGGCCAATGGCCGGTGCCACACCAAAAACCATGTTAACAACCACATATCCACCAGATGTTGCAATGTGGAATTGTATAGGTGATGTGGAGCCACATGGATGCCATGTGGCGGGGTGGTGGTTTTGACCAATACAGGTTTACAAATCTTATAAGGCCATAATGTTTTTATCTGAGCTCAAAATCAAGCAAACAAATAGTTGTTGGAAATATCTTGGAGAAAGGAATCCATTTATGCACCCAAAAAATCATTCTAAGTAGTAGAGATCACAATCAACTGGGAAGAAGATGACTAGTGACCTTAAGGAACCAAAAAATATAATATACTTTTACAACCCTTTTCCCTAAAATGTGTATACATGTTTATTCTATCATCTAACAAAAATGATGTTGCATGCACACTTTCTTGCATAATTAAGAGTATAAATATATCAATTCAATCTAAGAATGTAGATTTGGGAAATGGACGAAGGAGACGAAGCCTTCAATCGTGAGACAAAAGACAAAGGACATAATATTAGTATTGGAAATGCAAAGACTAATCTAATAGTCATAGAAGCATAGTGGAACTAGAAACATTAATAGATATCGTGAGAATTTTGAGAATAGAAGTGGAGAGTTACAAAGAAGATAATGAAAAGATGATGAAAGAACAGAACCAAATAAATTCCCAAATGATGAAAATCCTAAATCATTTGTAGAAGAAAGCAAGGAATGGATCAGGTTAAAGACAGGAGGAAGAAGGAAAATGACATGAAAGAAGATATAACTATAGAAAATCCAGTCACTCAAGAAGGGTTAGTGGAAATCATAGACATCCCTCACCTCCTTACTTAGCAAGGAAATTTTATGCATATGAAGACTCCATAAGTAGTCCAGAATTGTTTCATGTTAGACATAAAAGAAGAATATAGGAGTGGGGTGATTTACAAGGATAATTGAGAAAGATTAAGCCACCATATTTTGATGGTAAAAGAAAAAGGAAGATGGCATTGAATCTTGATTTCTTGGAATCAGGAAGTAATTCCAGTTGCACAACTACTCCTCTAATATAGAAGCTAGAATTTCCACTTACCATTTGAAAGGAAACATTGACATGTGGTGGGATCAATTGAAACAATTTAAACACATTGATGAGAGTAGAATCACTTGGAAGTAGTTCAAGAGATATTTTCAGAGCACTTATATGACAAGAAGATTCAAGAGTTATTTGAACTTAGGTTGGGAAGCAGGACCATGGGAGAATATGAAAATAAATTCTTTGGATTGCTGAAGTATGTGGGATTTATAAAGGATGAGAAGGTAAAGATACATCGATTTTTGAGTGTACTTCCATCATTTTACAAAGAAAATATTCAATATGATGAGCCTAGAACTTTGACAGAAACCATTAGAACTATTAAGTACCTAAATGAGAAAGGAAAGGGTAGGTATTCTTTGAAAAAGTCTTGGAAGGATAAGAAGAAGGAGATGTTCGATCAGATAAGGAAGGGATTCAAATTTCCTTTCAACAAAAGTAGTCCAAATACAAATCAAAAGGGTCATTCTACCAAGAAGGAATCTAAGAAAGAAGACTCCTTTGGAAAAATGGGAAGGCCACCAATCGAATGTTGGGGATGTAAAGAAGGCCACATGTACATGGATTTCCCTAACAAAGAAGATAAAATGAATACCATGCACAACATCCAAGAAGATACTATAGCATAAGACATGGACATAAATATTCCAAGAATATATGCAGCCTTAGAAGATCGGAAAGCAGAATATCAATCCCATATGATTGAAGTAGAAGGTAGCGATCATCAATTAGATTGTTGCTATTTTAATTGATTCAGGAGCAATCCATTGTTACATTGATCCTAAAGTGACAAATTCTATTTGGAGAAAAGTAGGCTTTAGAAATCAATATTGTTTCAGCTAGCTACTGGGACCAAAAGAAGGACCACTGAGACAATTAGAGGTTGTCCCATAAATCTTAATGGAGTAAATACAATTGTTGATATGAATATCATATCATTAGGATCTTATGATATCCTTATTGGAATGGATTGGCTGGACAAGCATCATGTTATCCTAGATTGTCATGAAAAGACATGTACATGCCTTGATGAAGAAGGAAAGTAGAGAATTGTGAAAGGAATCCCAAGACCCATTTTTATAAGAGAAATTCCAACTTTACAACTGAAGATATGCTTCAGGAAAGGATGTCAATTGTATGTAGCTCATGTGGAGGAGCCAAAAAAGACAAAAGGGTCAATCCTTAAAGATTTTTTGGTATTATAAGAGTCTGAATATGTATTCCAAGAAATACCAGGATTGCCACCCAAGAGGGAGATAGATTTATTTATTAATTAGTACCAGGAGCTGCCCCATTATCAAAAAATCCTTACAAAATGAGTACACCATAACAAAAATAATTACAAATGCAATTGGAAGAATTGTTGAAGAAAGGGTACATATGCCCAAGTGTTTCACCCTGGGAAGAACCAATACTCTTTATCAAAAAGAAGGATGGAATATTGAGGTTGTGTATTGGCTTTAGACAACTGAATAAATCCACCATGAAGAACAAATACGCTCTACCTAGAATTGATGACCTCTTTGATCAACTAAGAGGGGAAAATATATTTTCAAATATAGAATTGAGATCGGAATACCATCAAGTAAGGATCAAGGTAAGACATCAATAAGACAACCTTTAGAACTAGGTATGGACATTATGAATTTGTAGTGGTGCAATTCAGACTGACCAATGCACCAGTTGTCTTTATGTGCTTAATGAATGGCATATTCAAAAAGTATCAGGATAAGTTTTTCATTTTTTTCTTGGATGACATACTTATCTATTCTAAGTTCAAGTAAGAACATGATCATCACTTGAGGTTGGTAGTACAAGTGCTGACAGAACATTAATTGTATGCCGATTTTAACAAGTGTTCTTTTTACCAAGAACAAATCCATTATTTGCATAAACCTTCGACAAACTCATTTTATTCCACACTTATGGTATCCAATAACTTAAATATAGCCTAACAATTTTTTATAAGAAATTATCACACCCAAAATGTATCATATTTAAGAAAATATGGGAACCTTTTGGAATTTTTTCCAAACTTTGGATCCTGGAATACATTTTGGGCACTCTTTATACTAGAAAAAGGGACTGCAAAATATCTACGAATTTTTTGTTCTATGTTTTTTATGATTTCTCAAGTATTTTCCATGGCATGCATAATACAGTGCCATGTGGAAAAGCATCTTTGGAAATATTATTTTCCACTTATAATAGTAAAATGCACGCTATAGAAAAGTCCATTAGGGATCAGGGAAAACGTATAACAATAAAGTTGTAGATATTTTTAATATCTTTCTTATGGTATTGTTGGCAGCCAATTCAAATTTTTTATGATCTTGTAAGCTGCCTACACCTATGTCTTGCAAACATCAAGTTTTCGTCGCAATTTTCTAATAAACGACATTTTCATTTTTTGCGACATTTGCATATTTATCTTCGTTAAGTTTTCACGACTGTAAGCGTGAAAACTTCTCCTTTCGAAGTTGTATTTCGATCATTATCTAAACTGTCAATATCTATTTTGTCCTTACGCCTATTGCGCTTACCTTTTATTTATCATTATGCAATTGGCAAAATCCTCTAATCAGTTCTCATACTTCGATTGATTGTATAACTAGGTTTTATTGAGTTTGTAAGGCATTTAGCCTTTGGATTTGCACTTTATATGACTTGCCTGATCATTGATTTTATGAAAATGAATAGGGGTTATGTTAATTTATATATATATATATGTCTTTTGATATAATCCTTATGTTAATCTTTTCATAACTTTTGGCTTGTCAACTACATGAATACTGTTTTGGCACCTTGGTTAAACTTTTGATTATATGAATTGATACATTGGCGCATAGTTGATTTTTGGTCTTGATTTATAAGTTGGGTGTTTAAACACTATGGCATAACGTTTGTGCGCGTTGGTATACACATTTTATTTCATTTGTGTTGGGTATGTGTTATATTCTTTGCACGAGTAGTAGTGTCGCCTGCGTCGGGCGCATAGGGGGGTGGAGCCCCCCGTGCGGGGGTTCGGGGGAAGCGCCCCCGATTTTTTTTTTTTTTGGGTTGAACCGACATATTTTCACTGGGCCGACATATTTTCGGGACCACATGATATTAGGTGGTTTTTGGGCACATGGTTTTTGGCCAATGGTTTTCTATTTCCGGTTAAGGAATTAGGGTTTTGGACTAATCCAGGTCATTGGGTTAGGGTTTTGGATGCCGCTGGCTCCTATATGTATATTGTATTGTAAACAATGTAACAAAATGTATGAATATAATATATGTTGGTTTTCCCGGTTTGGGTTTCCAGGTGAAAAATCTCTATGTAATGTTTGTGTTTTCCATTGTATATTTTCTGTTCTTTTCTGAATATCAGTTTGCAGTAGATATTGTACAAGGTTAGAATTTACATTTGGTATCAGAGCTTTATTGGCTTCAGGGGGATGCCTTTGTCATCAAGGGTTTGGCTCAGGACTGTGATAAGCCTTGTTATAGTGGGAGATCTGCGGTATTGTTTTTCAGGTGAAAAGAAATGGTAAGCAATTCGAAGATGGAGATCGAGAAGTTTAATGGGAAAAGCTTTGAGCTGTGGAAGCTCAAGATGGAAGATATTTTGGTGGACAGAGATCAGTGGATCATGGTAGATCCAGGTACGGCACCTACAGGAACTTCTGCAGATGACTGGAAAAAGATGGATCGGAAGGCAAAGAGCACAATTCGACTGTGTCTCTTCGATTCAGTATTACTGAATGTGTCAAAGGAAGCTACAGCCAAGGATTTATGGGAAAAGTTGGGGAAGTTGTATCAGTCTAAGTCCCTAGTAAATAAACTATTCCTGAGAAAGAAGCTGTATAACTTGAGGATGAGAGATAGAGACTCGGTGGCAGAGCATTTGAACACCTTCAATACTGTGGTAAGTCAGTTAGTATCTTTTGATATTAAAATTTCAGATGAAGATAAATATATCAGTTTGTTGTGTTCTTTACCAGACTCATGGGATAGTCTGGTTGTGGCCATAGGTAGTAATACAACTTCTTTGAAGTTTGAAGAAGTGGTCTCATCCTTGTTGTCGGAGGAGATGAGACGAAAGAATATGGAAGGACATA
>ML782352.1:998202-1011169 GCA_009831015.1 Picea engelmannii | reverse complement strand
ACAAACCTGGAGCATATTTCCAGGTTAGTTTGTGATTAATTTCATTGATTTGATTAGATATATTTGTAGTTTATATTAGTATTTTAGTTTAGTTAGTTTCCTGTTTTATTTCTTGTTCATAAAATCATAAAATCAACAAAAAAATATCTTTCTCTGTCTTAGGGCAGAATATTAATGGGTTTTTTAGGTTTTAATTAAATCTGTAAATTGTTGATATTGTACATTTTGTGAATAAGTTATATTGCAGTTAGTAGTTAGATAGTTAATTAGAGTTAGTATAGTAGTAATTAGTAGATTATATATATAGAATAGTTAGATTAGATTAGTTTTCTTTAATAATTAGTTTTAGTTTAGTTTATTTAGTAGTTAGTTTTGATTAGATTAGTTTATTAGTTAGTTTTATTTATTAGTTAGTTTAGTTTGTTTTATATAGTTTTAAGTTAGATTAGTTAGTTTAGATTAGTTTTCTTTTGTTCTTTTAGGACCTTAGATCGGCTAACGGAGCCGCTAAACCCGTCAGGGTGGTTCATCCCAAACGGCTTGGGTTATTAGACAACCCCGGACTGGTTCCACTCTCTTAGTTGACGGACGGTCGATTTCGCCCGTCAACAAATGGCGCTAGAAGGAGGGCCTGAACTTAATTAATGGCACGAGGTGGTTGCAAGACTCCTCCGCCCCCTAATCGCTCACCTATAGTGACTAGAAGTCGTTCACACGATAATATTCCCCTTCAAACAACAACTACTTCAACCAATGATCCACAGATCACAGTTGAGCTAGCAACCCCTAATCCTACAGGTGGTGATATACAAGAGATCGTCCATCAATCTCTTATAAAAACACATAGTGCCTTAGATCATCTTAGGCAACCAAATCGTCCATGGGGTCAACCTTTGGACTTCTATGATATTAGAGAACAATTAGGTGACACTAACCTCACTGTGAATCCCACAGATCCAATCACAAATCTTGCTGCAGGAGGATCTGGGATACCTCCTTCACCACCTCCATCATCTCCTTCCTCTTCTGGAGGAGATTCTTCTGACAAAGGCAATTCACCTTCTCAGCTTTCCACACCCACTACCCCAATGGCAAATCAGAACAATCTTGCTAGACCTTGGCTTGATTAGGATGTTGTAGCTGTACCTGGAGCTCAGCACCCTCTACCTAAACACCCAGAGAAATGGCTTCCCAAGTTTGATCCTGACTCCAAACAGATAGCTGAAGATCACATCAAAAAATTTATGTTAGCCATTAGACTCCGCAATGTCTAACATGAAGACGTTGTCTGTAGGTTGTTCCCGTATACTTTCGAGGGTAATGCATCCACATGGTACTTTGCCCAACAACCCCATACCATCATGTCTTGGGATAAGTTTGAGTCATGCTTTTTGGAAAAGTTCGGAGACGGTAAGCCTCTGGAAGTCCTAGTCATGGATCTTTCTAGCCTCAAAATGAACCCAAAAGAAAAAGTTAAAGACTTTAATCAAAGATTCTTAACACTTAAAAACCAAATCCCTTCATATTCTATGCCTGCTGAGAGTCTTATAATAGCTTACTACACTAAAGCTTTACATCAAAGTATAGCTATTTGGGTTAAACGATCTAAGAAAGCCACGTTGTTAGAGGCCTTTGAGGAGGCCAGTCAAATTGAAAAAGACATACTTAGTCTTAAAGACTCTTCTAGCAACGAAACCGAGACTAGCTCTTCTTCCAAAAAGAAGATTGAAATTCTCCCCAGACCTACTCAAGTAAAACACAACCTGAAAAACTCTGATTTGGAAAATTTAACTAAAGTTGTTCAAAAACTGTTGAATCAAGTTATAGACTTAAAAAGGTCAACCGAATAAGCTTCCTCGAGTAAAGGACCCTACAAACCCCCTTTCCAAAAGCCTTTTCCTACCAACCGACCTAATCCAACCCCTAAAGGATTAAATCTAGAAAATTTGCAATGTGCCCTTCAAACAATTCTAGAAGCCCAGGATAACTTGATACCCCCTGAGATCCCTCAGGAGGTAGTTGAACCAGAAACAGTTCAAGAAAAAGAGTCTTCTCCAAACATCTTTGGACACTTCTCGGATAGCATCTTTCAAGCTAACTTTGAGACTGTTCATCCTTATAACACTAGGAGTAAGACAACAAACAAGCCTTCTTCCGAAAACATCACAACTTCGCCTCCAAAGCAATCTAAATCAGCTGAGCCTAAACAAAGTAATGTGAACCCTAACTTAGATTATGATGTTGTTGAAGATCTTAAAAAGTTAAGGGCTAACATTTCTATTTATGAGTTATTGAAGTTTCCATTTTTGTTACAAAAGATGTTGCAAAATATTTCAGAGAACGACAAGAATGGTAATTCAAGTGGTAACAAGGTTGTGCAAAACAAAGTTCCGCAGAAGACTTCCACTAAAAATAATCCTGATCCTCAAGATAAAGGAAGCCTTCCTGTAGTCCCTGTGAATAATGTAAATAATGTAAATGATGTAAATAATGTAGATAAAGTAGCTTTAGAAACTGCAAGTAAAAATCCACAAGCTACTACTCTTAGCACTCGCAAAAATGTACCTCCTTTTCTTTTAACTTTCGAGATTTTCAACAGAAATGTGCATAATTGTATGGTGGACTCAGGAGCATCATCCAATGTGATGCCTTGGTCTATCTGCCAAAATATTAATGCTGAAGTGTAACCATCTACTTTAAAAATTATACAACTTGATCGAACAAATGTTAAAGTTATAGGCGAACTAAAAAATGTATTGATTAGATTATCGTCTAACCCCAAGGTTCATCAGGTTATTGATATAATTGTTGTGGATATTCCAGAAGTGTATGGTTTGTTTTTAAGCAGGGATTGGTCGGAGCAGCTACATGGTTACTTCTCAACAGACTGGTCTCACCTATGGCTTCCAGAGAATGGTAAGCCTAACAAGATAAGGGTGAATCGTGAGCGTTACCTTAAGTTCACGGTCACAGATTTGAACTATCCTAATGAACCATATACACCTTCTACTGATTCACCCGAAGTCCAAGGGATCGACACCTTCTTCAGCAATTTCATGGCCAAGGCTTCACCTATCATCAATCCAGAACAACAGTCCGAGATTGTAGCATATATGCAACCAACAGCTTCTATGCAACAGTCCCATGTGCCCGATGGAAATCAAATTTGGTCTCTATATTTCGACGGTTCTAAGACTAAAGAAGGAGCTGGTGCAGGCTGCATCATTATCGATCCAGCAGGTAACAAGACATTAATATCTTGTAGACTAGAATTTGAATGTACTAACAATACTGCAGAATATGAGGCTTTACTACAAGGTCTCAGAAAAGCTCTGGATATGAAAATTCAAAACTTGGTTGTATTTGGCGACTCTGAAATAGTGGTTAGACAGGTAAGAGATTCTATACACTGTCTTTCCCCGCATCTCAAAAGTTACCAGTCTGAGGTATGGAGTTTAATGAATAAATTTTCTGCTTTCAATATAATTTCCATTCCTAGATTAAATAATGCTGAAGCAGATCTATTAGCTAATGTAGCTTCTAAACTTCTTCCTGCAGAAGGCTTGTCCCCAGACGCATTCTCCGTCGAGCTATTGTTTCGACCATTTGTTCTTGACAATATCACAAACTGGAGAGTATTTGACGACGATCAACAGATCATTAACTTTCTACACATGGAAGAAACCTTTCAAGGTGCAGTGATAGATGAACGCACACACGATGACAATTTGCACGATTTTACGGCAATACCTAATCCAAAATCTCCTGAAGCTCTGTCGGACATGGTAAATTCCATACCCAAATCCATAGTTAGATTAGAGAAGTTTTATGATTTTGAAGATAAATTTAAAAAGACGGTCAATTGTAAAACCAATAGTTCCTCGTTGTCTTATGAAAAGGTGAACTTAGGAACTAGTGAAAATCCTCAGTGCATTAACCTAGGCTTGGGATGTTCTAGACAAGAAAAAGTTGCTTTTGTTAAATTATTTAAAGAATTTAAGGATGTCTTTGCATGGACGTATGATGATCTTAAAACCTTCGACCCTAATATCATACAACATGTCATCCCGATGAAGCCCCAAACCTTACCCTTCCAACAGAAACTGAGGAAGATGCACCCTAAAATAGAACCGATCCTTCAAAAAGAATTGAATAAACTCCTAAGCGCTAAAATAATTTTTCCTGTTAGGCACACTCAATGGGTGTCCAACCTTGTCCCAGTGCGGAAGAAAAACGGGGAAATCCGACTCTGCGTCGATTTCGGAAACCTCAATAGAGCGTCTGAAAAAGACAATTATCCTGTCCCACCCATGGAACAGATCCTTCAACAGGTATCTAGTTCCGAGAGGCTATCCTTGTTAGATGGTTTCTCTGGATACAACCAAGTCTTGATGTCTCCGCCAGACCAACTCAAAACTACCTTCCGTACTCCGTGGGGCACTTATGTTTACCGCAAAATGCCTTTTGGATTGATTAACACTTGTGCTACCTTTCAGAGAGAAATGGACATTTCTTCTCGAGGCTTAATCAATCACTCTATCGTGGTTTACTTAGATGATGTGACCGTTTATTCTAAAAACAAAGACGATCATCTAGCTCACTTACGAGCTGTTCTGCTACGATGTCGTAAATACGGCATCTCCTTGAACCCCAAAAAGTCCATCTTTGCGGTAGAACAGGGTAAACTCCTAGGATTCATTGTGTCTAGTGATGGGATGATTATTGACCTCGAAAGGACTCAAGTCATCGCTAAACTTCCCCCGCCTACATCCAAAAAATCCATGCAGTCTTTCCTAGGCCAGATTAACTTCGTGAGAAGATTCGTCCCCAGTTTCTCCGAAATGGTCAGGCCTCTATAGAACCTGATTAAGAAAGACACCCAATATCACTGGGGACCCACAGAAAATCAAGCTTTTAATTCCATAAAGAAGGCCATAATAGATGCTCTGTCTCTCATGAGTTCTGACTTCTCTCAAGATTTTACACTCTATACTTTTTCCTCTGACCGTTCCTATGCCGCCGTCCTAACTCAGAAGAATGCTGAGAACAATGAAGTACCCATCGCCTTTATGAGCTCTTCTTTCAAAGGTGATGAACTTAACTACCCAGCGGTTGATCGGAAAGCCTACACTGTTTTCAAAGCAGTTAAGCATTTTCGGTCCTATATTTTGAAGTCAAGGACAAAAGTCATTGTCCCCTACCCTGTCGTAAGGAACTTGTTAGTGCAGAAAGAGTTAGGAGAAAAGAGAGCTAACTGGGTCACCCCCTTGCAGGAGTATGACTTAGAGATCACCCCAGCTCAGATCGTGAGAGGCCAAGGGTTGTGTAAGTTGGTTGTTGACTCGAAAACAGGACAACAAGAAGATAGTGATACGTCAAACCTAGGACAAAGCGATCAAAGTTTTATCTGTTGCACACAAAACCTCGTTAGTCCCTGGTATGAAGATATTAGATTATGTCTTGAACATGGGTCAACACCCCATCACCTTGACCCCACCAAGAGAAGAGCATTGAGGCTAAATTCTGCCTCCTTTCATCTAGTTAATGGTATACTGTTTCATCAGAATTTTGACGGCGTACTGATGCGCTGTCTCGAGAAAGACGAAGCAGAAAAAGTCCTGCTAGAGTTGCATGCAAGAGAAGCTGGTGGTCACTTCGGTGGAGACACCACTGCTCATAATGTTTTAAGAGCCAGCTACTATTGGCCCATGCTTTTTAGAGACACACATGCCTTGTGTCGTAAATGTATCATCTGTCAGAAAGCATCAAGGCGGTTGCAAAAACCAGCCTTTCCCTTGCAACCCGTTTCAGTAGATTGTCCTTTCCAGCAATGGGGCCTTGATATCATAGGTCCAGTTAACCCTCTGTCCTCTCAATAGCACAATTATATTGTGATAGCCACAAATTACTTTACTCGATGGTCTGAAGCTGTTGCGCTAAGAACTATTAACACCAGTCAGGTAATCGCTTTTCTAAACTCGAATATTATCACTCGTTTCGGTATCCTTGACTGTCTAGTCTTTGACAACGCTTCATACTTTTCTTCTCTTGAGATGAGCGAGTTCTCTTTGGAGAAAGGAATTAAGTTGAAATACTCTGCTAGTTACTACCCCTAGGGTAACGGATTAGCAGAATCAACAAACAAGAACTTGATTAAAATTATCAAGAGGACTGTGGTTGAAAATCACAAGAATTGGCACAATGCGTTGTTGAACGCACTGTGGGCTGATAGGGTAACACCAAAAGATGCTATAGGTAACTCCCCCTTTTTCCTCGTTTATGGCAGAGGAGCAATTCTGCCACCTCACATTCTTCTTCCTTCGCTTCAATGGTCACAAAAGGTCCAAGAAGAAGATTGTCCCCCTTTAGAAAACCGAATTAACGCTTTGAAGAAGCTGGAAGAAGTAAGAGCCCAAGCTAAGCGCAAGTTAGATCAACATCAACAATTGATTAAAAGCTGGTTCGATTCTAATTCTGCTTCTGATAGGAATTTTGAAGTAGGCGATCTCGTCTTAAAGTGGGACAAACCACACGAAGGAAAGGGTGAGCACACTAAATTTCAAAACTTATGGCTTGGACCATTTTTTATTGTTGAAAAGTTGGGTCCTAGCTCCTTTCGATTGCAGAATCTTGAAGGGCAGCTTGACACCTACCGGGTGAATGGCCAAGCCCTGAAAAGATACTTTGCGTAATAACTACCCTTGTATTCTATGTAAATATTTTATTTTTGTTTGCGTTTTCATTTGCTTTTTGTTTCGATTTTGGATTTGAATTTATCAGCTTGTGTTTTTTGAAAAATACACATACCTGTACACTGAGCTATTCAGACAAAGATGATAGAAAATTCCTTCACTGAAATAACTTCTGAAAAATTTGTACAAATATCAATGGTATATTTCTGAAATAAATATCTGTGTTGGAAAAATCTGTGGTTTAGAAGAAGTTGACTGATTTCAATCTCTGAGCAAAGCTTGTCATGATCATCTATTATCTTTTTACGCTGTCCCTATTCCATAAAGGAATGACTCAAAAGATGTCTCCCTGTCATAGGAAGTTGTTTTGTAAATAAAACATCTCTGGATCTTAATAAAGGACAGTTTTAAAAAAATTCAGATGAGATCTAAAAAATATGTTAAAATATCAAGATTTTCAACGTCACCCTGCTCAGCTATATACCTATGAAAAACAAAATAAAATCATTAATAAGATCTGTGGGAAGTGCTTGTAAACCCGCCGGGATGCTGAATAGGTCTGTTGGCAGCGGGTAAATGCATGCATGATGCCAAGACAACTTCGCTGGGGTACTGAACAGGCCCACTGGCAGCGAAGCAATGTCGGGAACATGAAAATTCATAAAAAAGTAACCTCTTTAACGTCCTTTGTTCTGATCCAGAACTTCTTGGTAGGATACAGATGTCAGAGTGGGTTAAATGGCAACCCTGTCGAGGCTATGGACGCCTGCTGGCAGTAGCGTCTATGCCAACAGTATTGAAGATCTTATCTCTAATATCGTGACTTTCTGATCTTAAGACTGTTATTGGTTTTCATCTTTTGAAACACTGCTAGAAAAAATGATTAATGATTATGTTTGTACGATTTTCTGGTTGTTATTTTTGAGTTGAAATTATCTTTGTTGTCTTAATCTGAATTTGTACCTTTTGTAGAGATAACTGCTTCTACCAGTGTGTTGCCATTGTTGGCAGCCAATTCACATTTTTTTATGATCCTGTAAGCTGCCTACACCTATGTCTTGCAAACATCAAGTTTTCGTCGCAATTTTCTAATAAATGACATTTTCATTTTTTGCAACATTTGCATATTTATCTTCGTTAAGTTTTCACGACTGTAAGTGTGAAAACTTCTCCTTTCGAAGTTATATTTCGATCATTATCTGAACTGTCAATATCTCTTTTGTCCTTATGCCTATTGCGCTTGCCTTTTATTGATCATTATGCAATTGGAAAAATCCTCTAATCGGTTCTCATACTTCGATTGATTGTATAACTAGGTTTTATTGAGTTTGTAAGGCATTTAGCCTTTGGATTTGCACTTTATATGACTTGCCTGATCATTGATTTTATGAAAATGAATAGGGGTTATGTTAATTTTTTTTATATATATGTCTTTTGATATAATCCTTATGTTAATCTTTTCATAACTTTTGGCTTGTCAACTACATGAATACCGTTTTGGCACCTTGGTTAAACTTTTGATTATATGAATTGATACATTGGCGCATAGTTGATTTTTGGTCTTGATTTATAAGTTGGGTGTTTAAACACTATGGCTTAACATTTGTGCGGATTGGTATACACATTTGATTTCATTTGTACACATGACTTAATGGTTGAACTACTATTATGGATTGAACAACTATGTAAATCGACGGTTGTACTTGGGTAATGAATATTTTGCATGGCAGACTCCACCACCTTCGCACGCTCGCATTTATGCTTATCCCTTTTGCTCGTTCATTGCTGTTGGCTTGGGTAACTCTGCTCCTGTGTGTGTTGGTGAATCCAAACCCTTCCCTTACAATGTGTTCGGCTCCATGGCACCAGTCATGCGAGTCGAGCCCCAATGGAAATCAAGCCCTGTTGATGTTTGACAATGCCCGCCAAGATTTAGAAGATAGTGGATGGCTTACCTTCGTGAAACAATTTGAGGGTTTTAACCTTTGTGTGGCACGACATTTTTCCATGACCTTCGATGGCTGTCGAGCCAAGGTCGGTGACATACAGTTAGAGATTGATGAACAATTTATCAGCTCAGCTATGGGGTTACCTACCTCGGGACAGCATTGGTTTAAGAATTGCAAGGTCGAGGAAGTGTCGTGGACATTGTTGTTTCTATCGCACAAAGTCACCTCTTGTGACAGAGGTATGCCCGTATCAATGCTCAAACCACGATGGCACGATTTATTAATGCTAGTCAAGCAATTTGTGACCTGCAAAGGTTAATACGGACTTGTGTTCCTTTACCACCTACATCTACTGATGATTTTTATAGGGTACCCTCTAAACATGCCTTTCTATTTTCATCGGAGCCTATATAAAATGTCGAAAAAGTTTAAGAGGCACAAGGCTGACAGCAGCCTGTTCCACCATGGGCTTATTAAGCTCATCGTTGTTTATCATTTGAGTTTGCAGGGTGATAGTTGGAGGGCTTTCATCACCTGTAATGGCTTTGAGGACACCGACCCTATACAGGTTGATAAACCTGTGGTAAGTGAAACCAAGCCCGAACCGCCTGTACCCTTACACCTCCTACTGCATAAACCCTTGGCCGACCCTCCTATTGACTTACCCGACACTGTGACTAAGAGTGCAGAGGTCATTAAAAAGCCTATGAGCAAAAAGCCCAAGGCAAACCTTACTACTAATGCTAAAGGGAAAAGGAATGCCTGGCTCATTTCGAGAATGTACAGAAACAAACCGAAACCCTCTGCCAAGTCCAACCCTATAGTTCTGAGTGAGGATTCTGATTCTGATGTTGAACGTTTCTTGGCCAGCAAGTACCACTACTCGCAAGGTTTATGTCTCGATCCCCCTTATGATTTTGTATCTAACCTACCCCCCTGCCTAAAGGAGGACCCTAGCTACCCGGGTATTAAGTTGCCTCGTGAAACCCTCGGTCATTTGGCCAAACCCTCACCTGCTCTGTCTAAACCCACACAGTCACCCTATGACCAACGTGACTCATGGTTGGAACGATATTATATTGATGTTCTGATACTCCAATCGAAGATTCAATCATTGGAAGACCAAATTGCAGTCCTAACCAGTCAAAGAGCCAAGCTCCAAGCAACAGATAAAAAGCAAAAGACAACCGGCTCCATCCTGTTCAAAAACGTGGAATCAACCACGGCCGTTGTAAATTCCAAATTGGCATAATCAAGCAGCCTCATCGCTATACAGGTATGGTTTTGACAGCGTTTTTGTTTTGTAAATAATCTAGTTTGATGTAATGATTTGAATTCAGTTTTTAAATAGCTTAGTCACTCATCCAAATACCTCTGTCATTCGGTGATCATCCTGTACATGGTTTCGTTTTGATAAAAATAGAACGAATTTCGATTTGATATATGATTTTCTCATAGATCTTTATTGGATTTAATGATTATTCGTTTGGATTTCATTTACTAAGTTTGTCTGAGTGAAGTAACGAAAGTAATGGTATTTTTTCATTACAATTCGTTTTGTATCTACTCTGCACGACAAGTTTTTATGCTCAATTTAGAATACGATTTTGCTCGGATTCGATCTCGTTATCATTTGTATACTATGATTGGTAAATGTTTTCGGGAGGATACTTGTTACAATATGCTGTGTTATATGATTTTCCAAATCACGAGTATCGTTGTGTTCAATTCTTTTGGTTAGCAATACTCTTTTTTTGTAAAAACAGTGATCTCATTGAATCTGTGCAAATATGCCCGAATTATGGAACAATGACTATTGTTAAACATAGTCGATTGATTCGCTCGATCGGATCGTTGTTAGTTCGATCATTTTTACAATTGCATTTTGATTATGATTGCTACTCTGTCTGGTTTTAAAATTGTAAAACGATTTGGTCGAACCCCGTTGTGATTCGTTTGATTGGAACGATCTCGTTCTGATCAAAATTGATCAATCCTATTTGCCCCATTTGCAATAACAAATTACGAATTCTGTTGATCAATCGATCCTGTTATGATTTTGTTTAAATTGATTTTCGCACCAGTTTGAATTTTCGTGGCTATGTCAACATAGTGATAATGATTTGATAATGATTTTTTTTTTTTTTTGGTTTCGATCGTACCCCTTGCCGATCAGATATCATAATGATTGTATGGGATTTGTTTTGATTATAATCGATTGCACAACTGTTAGATTCAATTGATTTTAAAACGAATCGATTGACTGTGTTATTTTTACCAATTTCGGTTACAATTCGTTTGATTGTAAATAATTTTGGTCAAGGTCAATTGATCTTGCTTACCCCATTTTGCAAAAATGAATGATCTGGTATCTATAACGAACTCTGTTTGATTGATCTTGTTACGACTTTGTTTGTGGACAGTTACAAGGCTGTTATGGTTTGAATACGCTCACAGCCTAAATCGCTTGCTATACAATTATCGTGATTTGAAAATAATCCTGTTCGATTCGATTATTTCTCCTGTTGATAAAACAAGTATAACGAAGTATTTGCGATTTGATTCGTTTTTAATTGAATATCAAAACAATCTCATAACTGATGGATTCGATTTGTTGAGAAACGATTACGATGCTGTTCCATATGATTTCATTTACCCGACTTATGATAGTAATCGAAACAGAGTATTCCTATCTCTGTATTCGGTTAAATGATGTGGATCATGTTTAAGTTCATAATGGAATAACGATTTCAATTTATGATTCGTTCTCAAATAATTATTGGATGTCAATTGAATGGAATTTTTTTTTAAAAAAGATTTTCAATTAATTTCAATGTTGATTCTGTATCTTTATTTAGACTAGCTACAGAATCAGAGGATTTTGTAGCTAGTCTATAGAATTAAATTTTCTATCATTTATTAATAAAAGATCCTTCTAATTTGTTCATTTTTGGTCCTTTTCAGGTGAATTCGAATTGCATGGAATTTGATGGACAATTTAGAGGATATTTGGATGTTTTAGTTTTATTTTAATTTCCTAGTTTAGACATCTTTGGAATATCTCCCAGATTTCATGTAAACAGTTTTATAACTTTCACAGGGAGGTTTTACCCTGTGGAAAACCTTTAAATACTTATTATTTTTGTAATAAGGATCATCATCACTTGTGGGAGAACCAGGATAATGGATATCTAATAGAAACTGAGACAGAAATTGATGTTCTGCTACAACTTTAGCTTTCATAATATCAATCTTTTGTTTCATGTTTATGTTTATCAATTTGCATTTGGTTAATGACTACTTTAGCTATCTTAGTCTTTTGCAAATGATATGATTTAATTAATATAATCAATATCTGATTTCTTCCAGTAATTAAAAACATAGCAATTACTTGATTCATTTTATGAATGACAGATTTCTCTTCTTCATCAATTGAATTATTAAGTATAAGTTTTTGCATAACAGGTTTACCTAATTGCAGAAATTTATAAATCATATAATTGTTATGATTTTTTATGTCTTGTTTGTCTTGTAAATAAACTCAAAGAGCATTGCAGCTATCATTTACGAGAAGCTTCTGGATTATTCGGTGCGAGTTTCCTTCCTCCGATCTGCTAGTACAGTCATCATACACAGGACAAACCTGGAGCATATTTCCAGGTTAGTTTGTGATTAATTTCATTGATTTGATTAGATATATTTGTAGTTTATATTAGTATTTTAGTTTAGTTAGTTTCCTGTTTTATTTCTTGTTCATAAAATCATAAAATCAACAAAAAATATCTTTCTCTATCTTAGGGTAGAATATTAATGGGTTTTTCAGGTTTTAATTAAATCTGTAAATTGTTGATATTGTACATTTTGTGAATAAGTTATATTGCAGTTAGTAGTTAGATAGTTGATTAGAGTTAGTATAGTATTAATTAGTAGATTATATATATAGAATAGTTAGATTAGTTTAGTTTGCTTTAATAATTAGTTTTAGTTTAGTTTGTTTTATATAGTTTTAAGTTAGATTAGTTAGTTTAGATTAGTTTTCTTTTGTTCTTTTAGGACCTTAGATCGGCTAACGGAGCCGCTAAACCCGTCAGGGTGGTTCATCCCAAACGGCTTGGGTTATTAGACAACCCCGGACCGGTTCCACTCTCTCAGTTGACGGACAGTCGATTTCGCCCGTCAACAAGTATAAAGAGGACCCCAAATGGAGTTCGAGAGAAAAAGCTATGGCAACAATACTAAGAGATTCCTTTTTTTCTTAAATAAAATAGAGGTGTGGTAAATTTTTAACTAAGTTTAATGGTGATTGTTTTCTATAATGATCATGTA
>ML782352.1:957377-976592 GCA_009831015.1 Picea engelmannii | reverse complement strand
TTTAGTCTCTTTTATTTCAAAAGATAATTAATTTTACTTTGATTTTTACAAGAACTTTATTCTACTAGTCATTATGTAACACACTTGAAATTGATTGATATAAGAAAAAAGAAAAAGTTATGTTATTTTTAAGAAGATGGAAATATGGTTAGAATTTCATATTTAAATGTTCTTATAAAATGAAATTTTGATAATGGTTACTTACGACGTTCAAAGAACTTAACCATTTTGATTATTCCACCAAGCTATTGATAAATTTGTAATCTTCTAATTAGTAACACACTTGACATTGATTAATATATAAGAAAAAATAAAATGTTATGTTATTTTTAAGAAGATGAATATATAGTTAGAATTTCATATTCACCTCTTCTTATAAAACGGAATTTTGATGATTGTTACTTATGAAGTTAAAATAACTTAATCATTTTAATCATCCCACCAAGCTATTTACTATCATTTAGTTATTTTATAAATTGAATTAAAAAATAAAAGTTTTAATGCATATGAATAGTTGTTGGAAGCTAGAACTGCATGGCAATTTCCTCCTTCTTATTTACATTTCATTTCTTGTGTACCACTATTCACCACATACTATGTTACATATCACTGAAATCACATGTTTTTCCTCTTTATATGAAAATATATTCATTTTCCTTTAAAAAATTATATATTTCTTCTTTGGTTTCGACTAGACACTTTGTTCTACATAATCATTATAGAAAACAATCACCATTAAACTTAGTTAAAAATTTACCACACCTAAAATCTATTTTATTTAAGAAAAAAGGGAATCTTTTAGTATTGTTGCCATAGCTTTTTCTCTCGAACTCCATTTGGGGTCCTCTTTATACCATAAGAAAGATCTTAAAAAGATTTACAACTTTATTGTTATACATTTTCCCTGATCCCTAATGGACTTTTCTATAGTGTGCATTTTACTGTTATAAGTGGAAAATAATATTTCCAAAGATTCTTTTCCACATGGCATGGAAAACACTTGAGAAATCATAAAAAACATAGAACATAAAAGTTGTAGATATTTTTTAGTCCCTCTTTCTAAGTATAAAGAGTGCCCAAAATGTATTTCAGGATCCAAAGTTTGGAAAAAATTCCAAAAGGTTCTCATATTTTCTTAAATATGATACATTTTGGGTGTGATAATTTCTTATAAAAAATTGGTAGGCTATATTTAAGTCATTGGATGCCATAAGTGTGGAATAAAATGAATGTGTCGAAGGTTTATGTAAATAAGGGATTTGTTCTTGGTAAAAAAATACTTGTTAAAATTGGCATACAACTAATGTTCCCTCAACACTTGTACTACCAACCTCAAGTAATGATCACGTTCTTACTTGAACTTAGAATAGATAAGTATGTCATCCAAGAAAAAAATGAAAAACTTATCTAGATACTTTCTGAATATGCCATTCATTAAGCACATAAAGACAATTGGTGCATTGGTCAGTCTGGATTGCACCACTACAAATTCATAATGTCCATACCTAGTTCTAAAGGTTGTCTTATTGATGTCTTATTCCTTGATCCTTACCTGATGGTATCCCGATCTCAATTCTATATTTGAAAATATATTTTCCCCTCTTAGTTGATCAAAGAGGTCATCAATTCTAGGTAGAGCGTATTTGTTCTTCACGGTGGCTTTATTCAGTTGTCTAAAGCCAGTACACAACCTCAATATTCCATCCTTATTTTTGATAAAGAGTATTGGTTCTTCCCAAGGTGAAACACTTGGGCATATGTACCCTTTCTTCAACAATTCTTCCAGTTGCATTTGTAATTATTTTTATTGTGGTGTACTCATTTTGTAAGGTTTTTTTGATAATGGGGTAGTTCTTGGTACTAATTAATAAATAAATCAATCTCCCTCTTGGGTGGAAATCCTGGTATTTCTTGGAATACATATTTAGACTCTTATAATACCAAAATATCTTCAAGGATTGAGCCTTTTGTCTTTTCTGGCTCCTCCACATGAGCTGCATACAATTG
Source organism: Picea engelmannii (assembly GCA_009831015.1). Taxonomy (NCBI): domain Eukaryota; kingdom Viridiplantae; phylum Streptophyta; class Pinopsida; order Pinales; family Pinaceae; genus Picea; species Picea engelmannii. The sequence continues at coordinate 974,585 of ML782352.1, read as the reverse complement.
ACATCCTTTCCTGAAGCATATCTTTAGTTGTAAAGTTGAAATTTCTCTTATAAAAATGGGTCTTGGGATTCCTTTCACAATGCTCTACTTTCCTTCTTCATCAAGGCATGTACATGTCTTTTCATGACAATCTAGGATAACATGATGCTTGTCCAACCAATCCATTCCAATAAGGATATCATAAGATCCTAATGATATGATATTCAAATCAACAACTGTATTTGCTCCATTAAGATTTATGGGACAACCTCTAATTGTCTCAGTGGTCCTTCTTTTGGTCCTAGAAGCTAGCTAAACCAATATTGATTTCTAAAGCCTACTTTTCTCCAAATAAAGTTTGTCTGGTACTTTAAGATCAATGTAACAATGGATTGCTCCTGAATCAATTAAAATAGCAACAATCTAATTGATGATCGTTACCTTCTACTTCAATCATATGGGATTGATATTCTTCTTTCCGATCTTCTAAGGTTGCATATATTCTTGGAATATTTATGTCCATGTCTTATGTTGTAGTAGCTTCTTGGATGTTGTGAATGGTCTTCATTTTATCTTCTTTTGTTAGGGAAATCCATGTACATGTGGCCTTTTTTGCATCCCCAACATTCGATTGGTGGCCTTCCCATTTTTCCAAAGGAGTCTTCTTTCTTAGATTCCTTCTTGGTAGACTGACCTTTTTGATTTGTATTTGGACTACTTCTATTGAAAGGAGGTTTGAATTCCTTCCTTATCTGATCGAACATCTCCTTCTTCTTATCCTTCCAAGACTTTTTCAAAGACTATCTACCCTTTCCTTTCTCATTTAGATTCTTAACAGTTTTAATGGTTTCTATCAAAGTTCTAGGATCATCATATTGAATATTTTCTTTGTAAAATGACGGAAGTCCACTAAAAAATCAATGTATCTTTACCTTCTCATCCTTTATAAATCCAGCATACTTTAGAAATCCCAAGAACTTATTTTCATATTCTCCCATGGTCATGCTTCCCAACCTGAGTTCAAATAACTCTTGAATCTTCTTGTCATATAAGTTCTTTGAAAATATCTCTTGAACTGCTTCCAAGTGATTCTACTCTCATCAATGTGTTTAAATTGTTTCAATTGATCCCACCAGATGTCAATGTTTCCTTGCAAATGGTAAGTGGAAATTATGTCTTCTATATTAGAGGAGTAGTTGTGCAACATGAATTACTTCCTGATTCCAAGAAATTGAGATTCAACGTCATCTTACTCTTTCTTTTACCATCAAAAGATGGTGGCTTAATCTTTCTCAATTATCCTTGTAAATCATCCCACTCATGTATTCTTCTTTTATGTCTGACATGAAACAATTCTGGACTACTTATGGAGCCTTCATATGCATAAAATTTCCTTTCTAAGTAAGGAGGTGAGGGATGTCTATGATTTCCACTAACCCTTCTTGAGTGACTAGATTTTCTATAGTTATATCTTCTTTCATGTCATTTTCCTTCTTCCACGTATCTTTAACCTGATCCATTCCTTGCTTTCTTCTACAAATGATTTAGGATTTGCATCATTTGAGAATTTATTTGGTTTTGTTCTTTCATCATCTTTTCATTATCTTCTTTGTAACTCTCCACTTCTATTCTCAAACTTCTCACGATCTCTATTAATGTTTCTAGTTCCACTATGCTTCTGTGACCATTAGATTTAGTCTCTGCATTTCCAATACTAATATTATGTCCTTTGTCTTTTCTCTCATGACTGAAGGCTTCCTCTCCTTCCTCCATTTCCCAAATCTGCATTCTTATATTGAATTGATATATTTATACTCTTAATTATGCAAGAAAGTGTGCATGCAACATCATTTTTGTTAGGTTAAAGAATAAACATGTATACACATTGTGATCTCTACTACTCAGAATGATTTTTTGGGTGCATAAATGGATTCCATTCTCCAAGATATTTCCAATGACTATTTGTTTGCTTGATTATGAGCTCAGATAAAAAAATTATGGCTTTATAAGATTTGTAAACCTTGATTGGTCAAAACCACCACCCCACCACATGGCATCCATGTGGCTCCACGCCACTTGTACAATTCCACATTGCAACATCTGGTGCATATGTTGTCGTTGACATGGTTGCTGGTGTGGCATCGACCATTGGCCCACTGGGAACCTCATCTCTATCGCACTAGACACAACTTAACACTATGATATTCAATATTCTAGGGCATCGACCCATTGGGATATTGACCCCCTGAGAGAAATCATACACACTTAAACATCAAAATCCTTATTTTATGGTGTAGATGGAACCTCGAACATGTGGCACTTCACCTCCATGACATGTGGACTAAACATGACATCACACGTAATCACCGTCTTAAGTTCCCTCCACTTAGGTGTTGACACATGTTCACTATACATTGTCTTGACTACGTCATCAAATGTCTATGACACATGTTCTCCTCTACTAATAAACTAACAAGGGAAGGTTGGAAGATTTCCTAGAACCTTTCCCCACTAGGGCACCGCACCACAGATGGTTACACCACAATGTATATACCTCCCAATCTCCCGATCACTGGTGTCCCAAAGCCTTGCTTCCTCCATGTTCTTCCCACCATGTGATACGCCCATCGACCCACCAGTCCACTAGAACCCCAACACTGTGCTAGCAATCCATTCTAATCTGGTATGGAACCATGTCTATGGAACCTTGTTTCGGTCACCTCCTACTGACGTGACATTAACGTGGACCCTTCCATGTGTGATAGATGTGTCATATGACATGGCCATCGACCCACCAGGCTATCGGCTCCGTGTGTAAAGCATCAATTGATATTTTTTGATATCTGGTATCTGGGGCATCGACCCAGTGGGTATCGGGACACAATCCCATTAGGCGCACAGAGTCACAGAACTTACGACCAAAATTTTACATCATACGTGGGCTCAACATGGTTCTGTGACTATTTTGTACTTCACGCACAAATGGCTAAGGACTTCCTTTTTATTATATACTGTTTAATAAAACATTTCGTCTTTCACATGGGATAAATATTTATGCAGTCCACAGATCAACAGTGGATAACCCACTTGGAAGCTTGATAGACAGTTGTTGTCTGTTGGTTTCCTTGCTGGGCATACTTGTTGATTCACAGGCTCAGGTGACGAATGGGTAAAGCTCGTCAGGGTGTCAAGGCCATGGAGGATCTCTTAAACATGGATTTAATGTATATCTTGACACTATTAAACCCTCACGTTGTTTGATATCCATTTAATAAATTCAAGAAATACTACAACAATTTATGTAGAAAGACCCTTCAAAGGCCCGATGTTGTAATCAACTGCTCCAATATCACTCTGTCACACACCCTTGCCACCACCATAGGCTAGGAACATTACTAGAACACCGTGACAAGAATTTGTAACATGCCCAACCACCAACGTTGAGCCACCCTACCTCAAGAACCTCTTCTTGAATTGATTTTTAAATATCTGATAAGTGTACTAACAACTAAATAAAGAAGTGTGGAATGACACATGTAGTCATCAATATCCATATTAAACTATAAAATAAATAAAAACATGTAATGCACAACAATAACCAACAAGCACGCATATTAATAATGCATATCTCATATATAATAGTCAAATCACAGTGGAAACAATTATATATAAGAAGATTAACATCATGACATAGAGCACTTATCTTTAACAAAACCATTTACCAATTGGCTGCAAGCCAAGGTCATTCCACCCAACCGTAGACATTGTTGTTCCAAATCTCAATAGCAGATCACCCCTGAACTAGGGCTATGAATCCACAAGGATGGGTTCCAAGACGACACTCAGCTTCCCAAACTAGTTAGCACTCAAGCTCTCGAAGGTTTCTCAACACACAATAATCCAAATTTCACCATCTCTCTTCTCCAAACCTCCACAACCCAAAATAATGGATTCCCTTCTCTTCCACGCAATCCCTCAGGCTGACCACCTCTTTCCAGGTCTCTAGTGCACCTAGTCAAGAATCTCAATGCTGGAATTGTTCAAGACTCGCAACAATGAAAAGGTTTATTAGAATGCCATTGCCACCATGTACTCAGGAATCCAAACCTTGTTGAAATAAACACCAATTAATTACAATCAATAAACAATGGCTCTTCTCCTTCCTTAATTCATTTCCTATTCCCAAACCAAGAGCGAGAACGAATGAGGAAAACCAAATGAGTGAGTGTTTGATTAAATGATTGAACAACCCCCAAGTGTAACCAAGAACAAGGATTTTGTAACAAAATGACCCAAGTCTAGCGTGGTCTTCCCAAGAGACTCATGCACCCCCTCATATGTCTCCCCCCCAACACAACATGGGTGATAATTATTTAAAGAAATGAACAAAATCTTAGTCCCTAAATTTTCCCATCTCTCGTGGAGTCATAGCCCCCTATAACTCGTGTTCTTATTTGTCTTGCAAACAATGATGTTCTTTTATTATTAATAATGATCAGAGTATAACACTTCCTAGGCACTCCGACCTCTTTTAATTGTTTATGCACTCTGACCTTTTATCAAATAAACAAATACATTATTAAACTGGGGTACTACAAGTGTAGACATTTATTCAAGGTTTAAAACTTATAAATTGTCTAGAAACATATTTGAGATGTTTTTCCTCACAATGACAAGAACCATGGTTTTAGTGGCTACCCCTTTCCAAATGGTGGTATAATACCACCTATCATGGTGCTACCAAATGTTTTTTCTCATAACAAAAAGCACAATGGTTTTAGTGGCTACTCCTTACAAAATGGTGGTACAATACCACCTATTATGGTGCTACGAAAATGTCACATTATGAGGTGTCCTATGGAAAGAAAAAAAAAACCATTCATGTCCTTGTACTTACCAAGTGCATCCAAGGTTTATAAGGTGGGAAAAACCTTGAATGCTTAAGCTGATATTTGTTGTACACTCAAGGAAAATTTGTTGTTGGCTCATAAGAAAATGAAGCAACAAGTTGAGCAATGTCAATTCGATCACCACATTGAAGAAGAGGATCATGTGTTCCTTTGTCTCCAACCCTATAAGAAAATTTCCTTCTAGGAGAAGAGCCACCAAAATTTTGCACCTCAGTTTAATGGACCACCTCCAATATTCAAACATGTTAGACAAGTTGCCTACAAATTAGCTCTATCAGTCCACTTTAAAATCCACCATGTATTTCATGTGTCATGCTTGAAGACAATGGTAGGACCAAATTACAGAGTTCAAGCCATCTTCCTAGAACTAGATGAAGAGGATTATAATTGGTTGTAGCATGACGTAGTTTTAGACAAAAGAAAGAGTTGTTGGTGCCATTACACTATCCAAAAAGTCTTGATCTAGTGGAAGGATACACAATGCAAAGATACCACTTGGGAACCATTTGTGATCCTGCAACAATTTCCACATCTCTAGCCTTGAAGAAAAATATACCTTTTATTGGAGAGGGCATGTTAGGGTCCTACCCTATGCCGTTAGTTAAGGGAATAGGTTGTTACTTAATGTATAATTTCAATTTCTATTAATAAGGATCACTAAATAGTTAAAGTATGTGATCAATAAATTTAGGGCCTCGTTAAAGAAGGGCCACTAGGTATTTGTTGTAGCCTCACTAAAGAAGGTCCACTAGATAGTTAGGGTTTGGAATTGACACAAACTATTTATAAAGGTAAAAGCTATGTAATTGGATGCTAAGTGATTAATATTGTTTTGAAACTCTAATCAATTGGAGGTCACCCCACAAAAAAGAAATATAACATTACCTCCTATTCATAATCTCAATAAAGATTTTCCTATTGTTATAGCTTCAATGTTTTGGTTTTGTTTTATTTATTTTTAAATTTCAATTGTGTTAATATTTCTCTCAATCCCTCTTTTCAATAATCAAGGTAAAACACCTTTTAGTTTTTATAATTGTACACAATATAAATCCCAATAAAATTCAATGAATAATATTATTTCAGTGAATTGATCTTATTTAGAAAGCAAGTAGAAAAAGGAAAAAAACAAATAACATAAAGTAAGTAAATTTATGTAAAAAACAGTAAACCTACTTGAAACAATTTTTATTTATAAAACTTAAGACTTTCATTTATAAAATTTATATATATGGAAAGAGAGACACCCTTATTTATTTTTTGGCGGTCCAAATCACCCTATCCTACTACTTATATAAAGAGACCCTATTTTTTTTTCCCAAATCCCCTATCCCACTAGTCATTAACATAATTTATTTATATTTAAAGGGGAGGATTTGCAAGTTGGATGCCAAAGACACCATCCCTCAAAACTAGATTAATGATAAAGAACACCCACCAAAGAACACCTGTACCAACCATTAATTTAACAATTTTACTCATGATAAAGATATATTATAATATAATAATAATAATAATAATAAAACTTTTTTAATTTATAAAATTAATATTAAATTTATTTTAAGTTTATTATAAGTAATATAAAATATAAATAAATAAAATAATTTAAATAAAATAATTTAAATATTTTTAGATGAAATTTTAACATAATTTATATAATTAATTAGTTTTAACTATATAATATATAAAATTGAATTCAAATATTTTTCAACCCGATGCAGGAGCATCGCTAGCAAAGCACAAGGGTGGAAGACAGCTGGGTGCACTAGCACACATAGTTTGAAACACTTTGAATTTCAAAAGATCAATGTATTAATGTAGTATCTAACAAAATTTTTGAGTTATGAATGTCTTTAAAGATCGAAGACTGAGTCGTCACATAAAGTTGATGGGGGAATGTATTTCTTTCATGAATCAGATCGTAGTACAGATTTGGAGCTTGCGCTCTCATCTGTCTGATGCAATATTCATTGTAATAGGTATTAAGTAGTTGATATCATTCAATTTTGATTAGATAGAATAGAAATAGTTGGAGGGAATGCTCGAGAGAATCCCTTTTTATATAAAGCATTGTATTATTGCCGAAAGAGGCTGTTGAATCTAGTGTGTAGATTGCCATTGTAAGCTAAGAGCTGGGAGATATAGAGAGAGATGTGTATGTATGTATAAAAATTTGCAGTTGAATGAATATAATAGAGACATCTTACCCCAATGTGTGTTGTTATGTGTCTACTTGAATGAATGGTAGAGTTTTTGTTATTTTTTTTCCATTTCTCTGTTATTTTTGTTCTTGAATCCATGACAACATTTACTTTGTTGAATGTATGAGTCATTGAGAGGAGTAGATAAGGTTTGATTATTTCTCTTCACTGATTGAATGCAAGGTGTGCATAATGTCCACAAGGAGTGCATGACCGAGGCTGGTTCAGACTCGAAAGCTCAGAAGAGATAGTGGAACCTCACGTCTGCAAGGAGTGCATTGACGACCACAAGGAGTGCATGACTGAGTTTCAGACTCAAAAACTCATGATGGACAACATGTTTCATCCATGAGAGAGGGAAAGTGGTTGGAGGGTAGTCGCAAGAAGTGCCAAGTCACCCACTTGAGGAAGTCAAGTTGTGGAGGAAAGTTTGTCGTAAGGTGTGCGTAGACCAGGAATTCGACTAAGTGTTGAAGAGATTGTTTAGAATAAGGTAAGGTTCAAGGAGGATAGCCAATGATTATTTCATCATTTCAGAGTTCGACAAGCTCAAAAATTGATGAGAGTAGAGTCGCAAAGTCCGAAATCGTGATATAATATTGACTGTTGATTGCAGGAGAGTACGTGGAGACAGAATCAAAATTTTAGAGGTTGGAGACGAAAGTCTTAGAGTTTCACGAAGTTGCAAAAACCTAACTCTTAAGGGGACAACGAACCTGAGAAGACACGTGGCGGGAGTTCGAAACCTCAGAGGAGAGTGTTTCAGGAGAAGCTAAGGGAAGGATTCATGACATACCCGAGGTCCGAATCACGAAGGTATAGGCCCATGGTCATAGCCATGGTCACTTGCAGAGGAGACCTGTGTGTGTGTGGGTAGAGCTATTTCGGGTGCCCGTAGGAACCCAAGGAGTCGCTCTGAATCAATGTTTTCAAATGATCCAAAACCAGGAGGTCATGTGGCCCTTTGGAGGGAAGGGGGTTTGTGCCAGGAGTGGTATCAGAGAATATTACATAATTGACTTCTATAGAAGGAAGATTAAACTGATATCAGGAGGAGAGATATTAGAAGCGTCAACACAATGACGCCTAGAAGACGTGTTGACCCACCTGTAGCCAACATAGCTATGGAAAGGGAGATGAGAGAACTACATGTGAAGTTGGATGCCATGGAGACAACACAAAGGAGAGTTCCTGATGCTGGAGATGTCAGCGAGTCATAAATGGAAGAAGTAGAAGTTGAAGAAGCTATAGCCGAGGATGTTGCGGAAGAATGCTTGTTAAGAGTGGTTGTCAAATTGGTGCTAGAGATAAGATTGGCATCCGTATGTATGAAGGAAGTTTAGACATAGAAGAATTGCTTGACTGGATATGAGAAATGCACAAGTATTTCGACTATGAGAACGTCGAAGAGGAGAAAAGGGTAAAGCATGTTGTCACTAGGTTGAAAGGACATGCAACACTATGGTGGGATGAACTGGAGGCTGACATGAGGAGAAAAGGAAAAAAAATATCAAGATTTGGGATCGAATGATAGCCAAATTAAAGGAAAAATTCACACCCAAAGATTACCAGATAATTCTGTTCAAGAGAATGCAGAACTTGAGACAGAGAGGATTGACTGTGAAGGAGTATACATAAGAGTTCTACAAATTGAACATTAGAGCTGGACAGAGGGACAGGGAAGAAGAGAAAGTTTCCAGATATCTTAATGGGATGAGATATGATATTCAAGATGAGATCAACATGGTGATAGTCAGGACAGTAGAGGATGCGTATCAAATGGCACTGAAGGTAGAAGAGAAGTTGACCAGAAAGAAAATTCAACAAAATAGAGGTCGAAACTTGAATAGAGGCAAGGGAGTTTGCCAAGAGAAAGAACAGAAGCCCAAGGACGAGGCAGAGAAACCACATAGTTAATCGGAGAGAGTAGGAATTTCCTGAGGAAGGCATAATGGTGGTAGAAGTTATTTTCCCAGAGGAAGAGGAACAGGCAGAGGAGGAGAAGTGAGATGTTATGCCTGTGGAAAAAAACGACATATGTCTTGGGATTTCCCCAAGAGGAAGAAAGGAGGTGAGGCTCACATCTCAAAAGCACAAAAGAAGGATGCTGAGATGGAAGGTGCAAAGGATGGAAGATCCTTGATGATGAAGAAGGTTCTTCTGAAGCAAGAGCTAGAGATTGAAAGGCCAGTGAAAAGGAACAATTTGTTCAGGACAACTTGCAAAATGAATGAGAAAGCTTGCAAGGTAATAATTGACAGTGGGAGCACTGACGAATTAGTATCCACAAAGATGGTGGAGAAGATAGAGCTAGAGACGACTACACATCCGACATCGTATAAAGTATCATGGTTGCAAAAAGGTCATCAGGTGACAGTCACTCAACAATGCCTACTTGAATTTAAAATAGGAGGATATATAGATGAGATCCTATGTAATCTGATTCCTGTGGACGTTTGTCATGTTTTATTTGGGAGACCTTGGCAGTATGACATAAACGTTATTCATTATGGGAGGAAAAATACTTACACTTTAGAGAAAAATGGTTGGACACATATGTTGCTGCCAATTGAAGAGAAGAAGGTGAAGGACGGAGTCAGCGCGAGCATACTTCTCATGAGTGGGGAGGAAATCTTGAAAGAAGTAAAGAAAGAATAGGATATGCAGTTTGTTGTAGTAAGGAAGTTGTGAGTTATTCTTACCAGTACCTCACTGGAGGATTTGCCTGAGGAAGTTCAGGAGTTGTTAGATAATTTTGCTGATATTGTAGTGGATGAGTTGCCAAACTCATTGCCACCTATCAGGAGAATCAATCATCATATTGACTTGATACCAGGAGAAATATTTCCAAATAAAGCAACGTACAGATTGACACCTCAAGAGAATGAGGAGGTGAAAAGACAGGTTCAAGATTTTTTAAACAAGGGATTGGTCAGAGAAAGCTTGAGTCCATGTGAAGTACCAACTGTATTAAGTACAAAGAAAGATGGGGGATGGATAATGTGCACAGACTCAAGGGCCATAAATAATATCACCATCTGATATAGGTTTCCATTACCAAGGATGGATGACCTAATGTATTTTCTAAGTGGGGCTAAGTATTTTTCAAAGATAGATTTGAAAAGTGGGTATCACCAAATCAGAATGAGGGAAGGTGATGAGTGGAAAACATCATTCAAGGAGAATGATGGGTTGTATGACTGGCTTGTTATGCCGTTTGGCTTAACAAATGCCCCGAGTACTTTTATGAGGCTAATGAATGAAGTGCTAAAGGATTTCATTGGTAAATTCATCATTGTATATTTGGACGATATACTGGTATTTAGCAAGACTAAAGGGGAGCACTTAAGACATTTAACATTGGTGATGAGGAGGTTGCAACAAGAGAAGTTGTTGATTAATCTGAAGAAGTCCTCTTTCATGAAGACATAGCTCATATATTTGGGTTTTGTGATATCTTCAAATGAGTTAAAAATGGACCCCGAAAAGGTGAAAGCGATCAAAGAGTGGCCGTCACCAAAGAACATCTTTGAGGTTAGAAGATTCCATGGATTATCAAGTTTCTATTGGAAGTTCATAAGAAAATTTACGGTATTAGTGCTCAAATGATGGATACAGTGAAGAAAAGACACAAGTCTTTCAAATGGATAGAGGAGGCTGAGAAGAGCTTCAACATATTGAAGGAGAAAATAACTAAACAACAGTTTATGGTTTTACCGGATTTCGGGAAGACATTTCAGGTAAGATGTGATGCAAGTGGAGTTGCAATTGGACCAGTCTTCAGTCAAGAGAACATACCTATTACATATTTTAGTGAGAAGATGAATGAAGCTAAAAAGAAGTACTCCACATATGACAAAGAGTTTTATGCCATAATTCAAACTTTGAAGAAATGGAGGCATTATCTTGTGCCCAAGGAGTTTGTTTTGTACATCGACAATTATGCTTTGCAATTCATAACCAAAAACGAAAAGTTGAACTAGAGACATTCCAAATGGATAGAGTTTATGCAAAATTTCACTTTTGTCATTAAACATATTTCTGGAAATGCTAACAAGGTTGTTGATGCATTGAGCAGGAGGATTTTGATTCTACGGGAATTTCAAGTCAAGACCTTAGGGTTTGATCACCTTAAGGAAATGCATCACAATGATTCATATTTTGGAGAAGCATATGAGGCATGTGCAAACCCTGTACTTAGAGATAGAATCCAGTGGGCCAAATATCTGATTCGGGATGGGTTGTTGTTCAAAGGATGCTAGTTGTGCATACCAAGATGCTCAATGAGGGAGAACTTGATGAAAGAAAAACACAGTGGAGGTATAGCCAGACACTTCGTCCATGACAAAACATTTGCCCAATTAGCCAGCTCATATTATTGGCCAGGTATGAGAGAATAGGTGAAGAAATTTGTGAACAATTACAAGATTTTCCAGTATGCCAAAGGGAAGAAGCAGAACACTGAGTTGTATAAGACATTACCTATTTCAGAGAGGCCTTAGGATGCAATAAGCATGGATTTTATGTTGGGATTTCAAAGGACACAGAGAGGAAGTGATTCCATATTTGTGGTGGTGGATAGATTTTTTAAGATGGAACACTTTATTCCATGTCAGAAGACCAGTGATGCAACACATGTTGCAAATTTGTTTTTCAAAGAGGTTGTAAGACTCCATGGATTTCCCAGGAGTATAGTTTCAGATAGGGATACTAAATTTGTTCATCATTTCTGGAGGACGTTGTGGAAAAAGTTGGGGACATAACTGTCTTTTAGTTTTTCATATCATTCACAGACAGATGGACAAACCAAAGTGGTGAATATAATCTTAGGAGATCTATTGAGGAGTTTGGTCACTAAACACCATAGTCAATGGGATCAAATTCTAGCACAAGCTGAGTTTGCATATAATGACTCAGTGAACAAAAGCACCGGGAAGAGTCCATTTCAAATCGTTTATGGGATGAATCTGAGAGGAGTTTCAGAATTGAGAGATATGAAGTAGAGTGAATTAAGGAACATAGGAGAAGAAGATTTCACTGCAAAAATGCATGAACTTCACAATCATATCAATGAGAAATTGAAGAAAAGAAATAGTGAATACAATCGCAGATCTGATCAACACAGGAGAAAGTTTTAATTTGAAGTTGGAGATCAATTTATAGCACATCTGAGGAAAGAAATATTCCCAAGAGGAACATATAACAAACTCAAGTTGAAAATGATAGGACCATGTAAAATCTTGAGGAGGTTTGGCAAGAATGCTTTTGAGTTAGAGATACCAGGAGATGTGGGTATATCACCCATATTTAACATTGAAAACCTGTATCCTTATAAGGAAGATGGGACTGAAGGATTTGGAAATCAAGAGAGGATATAGTGGGAGAAATAGATGCTTGTAGAAGAGAATATGCAGATGGAAAAGATCATAGATAAAAGGGTTGGTAAGAAGAATAGAAGGAAGACATATTTTCAGTATTTGGTGAAGTGGAAAGGATGACCAGTGGAAGATGCCAGTTAAGTTAGTGAAGCAGAGATCCAAAAGAATGGAAGATCGGTGCAAGAGCTCATGGACAGGGGTCCATGAATTTTTTATCCAAGGTAATATGATGCAGGAGCATCGCCAACAAAGCACAAGCGTGGAAGATAGCTGGGCGCACTAGAGCACATATTTTGAAACAATTTGAATTTCAAAATATCAATGTATTAATGTAGTATCTGACAAAATTTTTGAGTTATGAATGTATTTAAAGATCCAAGGTTGAACCATCACATAAATTTGATGGGGGAATGTATTTGTTTTAGGAATCAGATCGCAGTACAGATTTGGAGCTTGTGATTCACACCCCCCTTCTCTCCCAAGGGATACACGACCTCCTGGTCTAGTATCGATCAAGAAACTGAGTCCATTTGACTCTTCAGGCCTCTGCTAGACCCAAAACCCACTTACATAGGTCCTTTCTCCAAAGGCACAGGTCGTATGAGACCCACGGACCTTCGCCTGAGCATTTTTTAGAACTCAATGCCAAACAAGGGCTAGCTCTTCCCTACTAATCCCTTTCTCCCTTATGACCATGGGTGGTGACCATGCGCCTGAGTGAAAGGCTCATCATGATTTCGTGTCTCGCGACTCTGGTAGTGTTGCTACCTCTGTTTCCCTGATAGACGAAATTGCGATGGCTTGAGATATATGGGTCAACTCTTCTCTTGATTAATGACTACGATCAAGTTGGTGTTTCATGTTTCACGACTTCGAAGTCTCCTTGCCTCCTTTATCCCGATAGCCAAAATTCTTATGCTTCAGATCTGATGGTACAGATCCTCCCTTGATCTGACGGTCATGATGATTTTAGGACTTTGTGTTTCAAAAAGTCTAAAGACTTATCACTTCAGATCCTTCGATCCCCAAAATGTCGATATTTCGCTTTGGAAAATCAATGGTCTAGATCTTTCCTAGATCCAATGGCTTAGATCAAGTCGTGGTTTTGTATCTCATGAATTATTGGCACTCTTCCCTTTGACTTCTCCCAAGTGAGACTCAAGGAAATGATGGTCATTTGCCATGCATCCCTCCTGATGGACGGTTCTGATTCTCTGGTGTTCAGACTGAAAAAATTGATATCTCGCCTCCTTTGTGCTTACATTTTCCTCACACTTAGAAGGTTTTCTGGGTGTTCAAAGGTTTTGAACCCTTAATCTTTTAATGAGTTTGATTCTTGGATATGTTTAACACTTATGAGAAGTGTTACTCCTCCTAAGCTTTGTCTTATAAAGACTTTGATCTCCCGCACACTCCTTGCGTCTTCGTGGATTTTGATAACTCAGTCTCTGAGGATTTCTCAAAGAGAAACGCCTGTCACCCTCCTGGCGTTCTCCTTTTTCTATCCTCCGACTTATTTCAAAGCCTCTCTGACCCTTATTCGAATCTTAGATCTGCACACTCCTTGCATCGGATCTTTACACAAGTTCAAATTCTTGCGGATGACTATGCACACCTTGCACTAGTCTCTCTGCACTCCTTTCAAAGGGAAAAGTTCATGTTATCTCTTCCGAGCTTCGAAATTGAAACAAATAATGTCAACATACTCCTTTTGTTTCTGTGTGCACACCTTGCACCACTTCAACATAAGAGAAACAATTGAAACTTATCCTATCATTCACAGTTCCATATCCTCGTGATGAGATTCATTCATTCACTTATGAAAACACAAATACAGAGAATTGCAAACAATGTTCACACCATGCCTTGAATAAATTTTCCTCTGTTATATTCAAAAGTGAAAAAAATGGTTACAACTGTGATAAAAAATAAAAACTGATATTTTCTCCTAACTCCTATTTAGCGGATTATCTCCTTACAACCAAAAACTAACTTGCAGCTCTGCAACTATGCATCCAAGTACCCACTAAATCCTAACTAGCCTCATTCAGGCGTAAAAAACCTCTATTTATCAGAGGGTTCTTAGGGTTTCCTCTCGCTACTTGTCTACTCTACAACTTGGCCTGAGGACTATCTTGGACCAGTCGCACTCCAGAGCCGTAATGGAAACTCCCACTCTGCTCACGATTAGCCAAACGTGCCTCAAAGGGTGATTCCATTGCAGGGTTCAAGTGTGCCTCAAAAGATAAATTTCGATGTTGAGTTAAGGAGAATTCAAAATATCTACTGCAACTATCAGCGTTGAGCTCTCGCACAGGTTCCTAGACGCTGATGGGTCTTGCTCCACGCGAGTGACTGCGATGCTCTTGCATCATACTCCCCTTGACAAAAAGTCATGGGCTCATGTCCATGAGCTCCCACACTATCTTTCCATGCTTATGGATAGCAGATTCATTTTCCCAACTGACATATTCTATTGGGTGTCCCTTCCATTTGACAAGATATTCAAAATAGGTCTTCCTTCTGGTCTTCTTTCCAATCCTTTGATCAACGATCTTCTCCATCTGTGGCTTTTTTGCTATGGGAATTTTATTTTCCCACTAAATCCTCTCTTGATCTTCTGATCTCTCTACGTCATCTTTCTTGTAAGGATACAGGTATAAGACATTGAATATGAGAGATATACCCACATCATCTAGTAGCTCAATCTCATAGGCGTTTGCATCAAAATTCATCAAGATCTTACATGGTCCCAGCTTATCCATATTTAATTTGTTATATGTTCCCCTAGGGAACCTTTCTTTCCTGAGATGTGCCAGAACTTGATCTCCCACTTCAAATTGAAGTTATCTGCAATGTTGATCAACTCTGTGCTTGTACTCCTGGTTAGAACTCTACAACTGTCCTCTGATCTGGCTATGGAGCCTCTGCATTTCTATAGCAAAATGTTCTGCTCCAATGCTCCTGATCTCACTATGTTCCAATTCTCTTAACTCAGATACTCCCTTTGGTTTCATTTCATACAATATTTGGAATGGGCTCTTTCCAGTGTTCCTTTTTGGTGATTCATTGTATGCAAATTATGCTTATGGAAAAATCTAATCCTACTGATTATGATACTTAGTGACCAGACTCCTCAATAAGTTTCCTAAACTTTTGTTTACCACCTCAGTCTATCCATCCATCTGAGGGTGATAAGATGAGCTGAAGGATAAATCTGTCCCCAACTTCTTCCACATTGTTCTCCAAAAGTGACCAATGAATTTTATGTCTCTGTCCGAGACAATGCTTCTGGGTAGGCCATGAAGTCTTCAACTTCATTGAAAAATAGATTTGCAACATGTGTTGTATCACTGGTCTTCTAGCATGGGATAAAATGTGCCATGTTTGAAAATCTATCCACCACCACAAATATGGAATCAAATCCTCTTTGTGTTCTTGGCAGTCCCAACACAAAATCCATGCTTATTGCATCCCAAGGCCTCTCTAGTATGGGCAATGGTTGATACAATCCAATGTTTTGTCTTTTTCCTTTTGCATGTTAGCAGATTCTACATCTGTTCACAAACTTTAACACTTCTTTTCTCATACCTGGCCAATAGTATGAAATGCTCAATTGTGCAAACATTTTATCATGGCCGAAATATCCAGCCAATCCTCCACTATGCTTTTCTTTCAAAATATTATCCTTCATTGAGCATTTTGGTATGCACAATTGATTCCCCTTGAACAACAATCCCTCTTGAATCATGTACTCTGTCCACTGGCTTCTGTCTCTCAGCATAGGATTCTCACATGCTTCATATGCTTCCTTGAAGTCTGTATCATCACAATACATGTCCTTAAGGTGTTCAAACCCCAATGTCTTCACCTGGAATTCCTGCAACATCAAACATCTCCTACTTAATGCATCAACAAATTCGTTAGCATTCCCAATGATATGTTTTATGACAAAAGTAAAATTTTGCATAAACTCAACCCATTTTGCATGCCTTTGATTCAATTTCACTTGCTTGGTTATGAATTGTAAAGACTGGTTATCGCTATATAAGACAAATTCTCATGGGACAAGATATTGTCTCCATTTCTTCAAGGCTTGAATTATGGAATAAAAATCCTTGTTATGCATGGAGTATTTTCTCTTTGTCTCATTCAAATTCTCATTGTAATAGGCAATAGGTCGGTTATTCTAACTCAAAACCGCTCCTATTGCAACTCCACTTGCATCACATCTCACCTGAAATGTGTTTTCAAAATCTGACAAGACCAAAATTGGCCATTATGTTATTTTCTCTTTTAGTATATTGAAGCTCCTATCAACCTCCTCTATCCATTTAAAAGACTTGTGCTTTTTCTTCACTGTTTCCATCATTGGCTCACAAATTCCACTGAAGTCTCTGATGAAATTCATATAGAAAATTTCTAATCCATGGAAGATTCTTGTTGGATGATGTTGTCATTGATACCAATGGTTTGATTGATTGATGTCAAAGGATTGATTGATTGATGATTGATGTAATATAATATGTATTTTCCTTGATGAGAATGCATAGATGAAGATGGATCAATGAGTTGTCATTGACACATGACGGATCGATGTGGTTTCATTGGTATATGATGCATTGTTGGAAAAATGTATAGATGACTCATTATTGTATTATCATGAATGATAAGGTGCACAAATGGATGAACTCCAAAGTGGTCCCCTTATGGTGAAATCCCTCATGAGAAGACGCTTTG
>ML782352.1:933630-949521 GCA_009831015.1 Picea engelmannii | reverse complement strand
TCAAGCCAAATGGCATAACAAGCCACTCATACAAACCTTCATTTTTCTTAAAGGATGTTTTCGACTCATCACCTTCTCTCATCCTGATCTGGTGATATCCACTTTTCAAATCTATTTTTGAAAATAAATTTTCTCCACGTAAACAATCCATTAAATCATCCATTCTTGGTAAAAGAAATTGATACTTGATGGTGATATTGTTAATGGCTCTTGAGTCTGTACACATTCTCCATCCTCCATCCTTCTTTGGACTCAACACAGTTGGTATTGTGCATGGACTCAGGCTTTCTCTGACCAAACCCTTGTCTAACAATTCCTGGACTTGGTTTTTCACTTCCTCGTTCTCTCGAGGTGTCAATCTGTATGCTTCTTTGTTTGGTAGAATTTCCATTGGTATCAAATCAATATGGTGACTGATACTTTTGATGGGTGGTAATGAGTTAGGTATCTCATCCACCACTATATCAGCAAAAGTTTCCAGCAATTCCTGAACTTCTTCAGGAAATTCATCCATCGATGTACTTGTAAGGATAACCCTGGGTTTCCTCACCACAACGAACTACATCTCCTAATTTTCCTTGACTTCTTTCAAGATTTCCTTCCCACTCATGATAAGTATGCTTGTGTTGGCTTCCTTTTTCACTCTCTTCTCCTCTATTGGCAGCAACATGTGTGTTCTACCATTCTTCTCCAAGGTGTATGTGTTTTTCCTCCCATCATGAATGACATTCTTGTCAAACTACCATGGTCTTCCCAACAAAATATGGCATGGATTTCATCTCTATATCCTCCTATCTTAAATTCAACCAATCATTGTTTCATAACCATTACCTGGTGTCCTTTCTGCAGCCATGAGACTTTATATGGCTCCGGATGTGCAGTTGTCTCCAGCTCCGATTTCTCCACCATCTTTGTGGATACTAATTTGTCAGTTCTCCCACTATCAATGATCACCTTGCATACTTTGTCTTTAGTCTTTCAAGATGTTTTGAGGAGACTGTTCCTCTGCACCATATTTTAAACTTTGACCTTTGGTTTTAAGAGAATCTTCCTTAACATTAGGGATCTCCCATCCTCTACTCCTTCTTCTTCAACATTTCCTCTTTGTGCCTCATAAATGTGAGCTTCTCCTCCTTCTTTATTTTTCTCAGGGAATTCCCAAGACATGTGCCCTGTCTTTCCACAGGCATAACATCTTATTCCTCCTATGCCTCTTCCTCTAGAAGAGTTTCTTCCACCACCCTATCTTTCTCGAGAGCTTCCTCCTCTCTTCGAGTGACTGTGTGGTTTCTCAGTCTCGTCCTTAGACTTATGTTCTCTGTCATGGGTAAATCCCTTGATTTTTCTTGGGATCGAGCTTTTACCTCTTCCTCGCTAACTTTGTTTCCTAGCCATATTTTCCTTTGCCTTCAATGCAAAATGATAAGCATCCTCCACTGTCCTTACTAACATCATACTGAGCTCATCCTGGATTTCATATCTAAGGCCATTTATATATCTCACAAATTTTTCTTTGTCTCTCTCCCTTTTTCCAGTTCTAATGTTCAACCTATAGAACTCCTCTGTATACTCCTTAATTGTCATCCCTTTCTGTCTCAGGTTCTTCATTTTCCTAAACAGATTGATCTGATAATCCTTGGGCATGAACTTAGCCTTGAACATGGCTACCATTCTATCCAAATTCTTTATCTTCTGCTTGCCTTTTCTTCTCCTCTCATCCTATAGTTCATCCCACCATAGTGTTGCATGTCCTTTGAGTCTGGTGACAGATTGTCTCACCTTCCTCTCTTCATCGACATCTTCATAGTCGAAATGATTTTCCATGGATCTTATCCAATCCAGCAGCTCCTCAACATCTAAATTTCCTTCATACATTGGGACCTCTATCTTGTCTCTGCCTCCCAATCTAGCAACTGCTCTCAGCAAGAGTTCCTCAACAACATCCTCTCATGCAGCTTCTTCGGAAACATTCTCATTCACTGCCTCTTCACTTTCTGCATCGTTGATGTCTCCAATGTCAGGTGCTTGCCTCATTCACCTCCAATATTGCACAAATTTCTCACATATCCCTTTCTATAGCTTGATTGGATAAAGGTTGCTCTCCTTTTCTCCTCGACAACATTGTGTCGACTGTCTGTCACATGCACATAGTACAACTTGATTTCTTTTGTTTCCTCTCTTTTGCCTTCTGTCTACAAGGAAAAATTCAGCCTCTGATACCCCTTGATGGTATCAGACTATCTCCTTATGCCTCCCTTTGTGCGTTGTCTACCGACAAAAAGTGGCTTTGATACAACTTGATGCAGACCCCCCTTCTCTCCCAAGGGCTGCATGACCTCCCAGTCTAGGATTAATCAAGAAACTGAGTCCGATTGACTCTTTGGGACTCTTCTAGACCCAAAACCCACTTACATAGGCCCTTTCTCCAAAGGCACAAGTCGCATGAGACCCATGAAACTTCTCCTAAGCATTGTTCAGAACTCAATGCCAAACGGGCACTAGCTCTTCCCTGTTAAGCCCTTTCTCCCTTGTGACCATGGGTGGTGACCATGCGCCTGAGTGAAAGGAGCATCACGATTTCACATCTCGTGACTATAGGAGTGTTGCTACCTCTATTTCCCTGATAGCCAAAAGTGTGATGGCCCGAGATCCATGGGTCAAATATTCCCTTGATTGATGGTTGCAATCAAGTTGTCGTTTCACATTTCACATTTCATGACTTCAGAGTCTCCTTGCCTCCGTTATTCTGATAGCCAAAATTTCGATGCTTCAGATCTGACGATCCAGATCCTCCCTCTATCCAACAGTCACGGTGATTTTGGGACTTTGCATTTTGCGAAGTCGAAAGACTTATCACTTCAGATCCTCCGATCCCTAAAATGCCGATATTTCTCTCTAGACAATCAATGGTCCAGATCTTTCCTAGATTCAATGGCTCAAATCAAGTCATGATTTTGCATCTCATGAATTCTTGGCACTTTTCCCTTTGACTTCTCCCAAGTGTGAGTCAGCTAAATGTTGGTCATTCGCCACGCGTCCCTCCTCATGGACGGTTCCAATTCTCTGGTGTTCATACTGAACGACTAATATCTCTTCTCCTGTAGGCTTACATTTTCCTCAAACTTAGAAGGTTTTATAGGTTTTCAAAGGTTTCGAACCCTTACTCCTTCAATGAGTCCAATTCTTGGATCTCTTTAACACTTATGAGAAATGTTACTCCTCCTAAGCTTGGTCTTATAAATACTTCAATCTCCCACACACTCCTTGCATCTTCAGGGATTTTGATAACTCAATCTCTTAGGATTTCTCAAAGAGAAAATCCTCTTGCCCTCCTAGCATTCCCCTTTTTCTATCCTACGACTTCTTTCAAAGCCTCTCTGAACCTTAGTCAAATATTGGATCTGTACACTCCTTGCACCAGATCTTTACGCAAGTTCAACTTCTTGTAGATGATTGTGCACACCTTGCACTAGTCTCTCTACACTCCTTGCAAAGGGAAAAGTTCGTGTTATATCTTCTGATATTTGGAATCAAAACAAATAATGTCAACAAACTCCTTTTGTTTCTGTGTGCACACCTTGCACTGCTTCAACATAAGAGAAACAATTGAAACTTATCATATCATTCATAGTTCTATCTCCTCATGACAAGATTCATTCATTCACTTATGAAAGAACAAATACAGAGAATTGCAAACAATGTTCACACAATGCCTTGAATCAAATTTTCTCTGTTATATTCAAAAGTGAACAAAATGGTTACAATTGTGATAAAAAACTAAAAAATGATATTTTCTCCTAACTCCTATCTAGCTGATTATCTGCTTATAGGAAAAAACTAACTTGCATCTCTGCAACTATGTGGCCAACTACCCACTAAATCCTTACTAGCCTCATTCGGGCATACAAAACCTCTATTTATCAGAGGGTTCTTAGGGTTTCCCCTGGCTACTTGTCTACTCTACAACTTGTCCTAACGACTATATTGGATCAGTTGCACTCCAGAGCCATAATGGAAACTCCCGCTCCGCTCATGATTATCCAAATGTGCCTCAAAGAGTGATTCTGAAACTGGGTTCAAGAGTGCCTCAAAAGATAAATTCCAACGCTGAGTGAAGGTGATTTCAAAATATCTGTTGCAATTGTCAGCGTTGAGCTCTCACACAGGTTCCTAGATGCTGATGGGTCTTGCTCTGCGCAAGTGACAGTGATGCTCCTACATCAGCTTGCGCTCTCATCTGTCTGACATAATATTATTGTAATAACTATTAAGTAGTTGATAGAATTCAATTTCAATTAGATAACATAGAAGTAGTTGGAGGGAATGTTGGAGAGAATCCCTTTTTATATAAAGCATTATACTATTTCTGAAAGAGGCTACTGAATCTAGTGTGAAGATTGCCATTATAAGCTAACAGTTGGGAGATACAGAGAGAGATGTGTATATATGTATAAAAATTTTCATTTGAATGAACATAATAGAGACATCTTACCCCAATGTGTGTTGTTATGTGTCTACTTGAATGAATGGTAGAGTTTTTGTTATTTTTTTTCCATTTTTGTGTTATTTATGTTCTTGAATCCATGACTTCATTTACTTTGTTGAATGTATGAGTCATTGATAGGAGTAGATAAGGTTCGATTATTTCTCTTCGCTGAGTGAATGCAAGGTGTGCATAATGTTCACAAGGAGTGCGTGACCGAGGCTGGTTCAGACTCGAAAGCTCAGAAGAGATAATGGAACCTCATGTCTGCAAGGAGTGCATTGACGATCGCAAGGAATGTGTGACTGAGTTTCAGACTCGAAAGATCAGGAGGGATAGTGTGTTTTAGCCACGCGAGACAAAAAGTGGTTGGAGGACAGTCACAAGAAGTGCGAAGTCACCCACCTGAAGAAGTCAAGTTGTGGACGAAAGTCTGTCACAAGGTGTGTGCAGACCAGGAATTCAACTAAGTGTTGAAGAGATTGTTCAGAATAAGGTAAAGTTCAAGAAGGATAGCCAAGGAGTATTTCAGCATTTTGGAGTTACACAAGCTTGGAAATTGATGAGAGTAGAGTCACGAAGTTTGAAATCGTGATCCAATCCCGACCATTGATTAGAGGAGAGTATGTGGAGATGAAATATGAAGTTTGGAGGTTGCAAATGAAAGTCTTAGAGTTTCGCAAAGTCGTGAAACCCGAACTCTTGAGGGGATAGTGAACCTGAGAAGACACATGGAGGGAGTTCGAAACCTTGGAGGAGAGTGTTTCTGGAGAAGCTAAGGGAAGGATTCGAGACATCCCCGAAGTCCAAATCGTGAAGGTATAGGCCGATAGTCATATTCATGGTCACTTGGGGAGGAGACCTATTTGTGTGTGTGGGTAGAGATATTTCAGGTGCCCGTAGGAACCAAAGGAGTCGCTCCAACTCAGTGTTTTCAAAAGATCCAAGACCAGGAGGTCACGTGGCCCCTTGGAGGGAAGGTGTTTTGCAGCATGAGTGGGAGTATTTCAACATTTCGGAGTTCAAAAATCTCAAAAATTGACGAGAGTAGAGTCGCGAAGTCCAAAATCGCGATCATAAGTTCAAATCGCAGGAGAGTACATGGCAATGAAATCAGAAGTTCAAAGGTTGTGAACGAAAGTCTTAGAGTTTCACAAAGTCATGAAACCCAAAATATTGAGGAGATAGATAACCTGAGAAGACGTGTGGCGAGAGTTCGAAACTTCGGAGTAGAGTGTTTAGGGAGAAGCTAAAGGAAGGATTCGGGACATCCCCGAAGTCTGAATCATGAAGGTATAGGCCGACGATCATAGTCGTGGTCACTTGTGGAGGAGACATGTGTGTGTGTGGGTAGAGCTATTTTGGGTGCCCGTAGGAACCCAAGGAGTCACTCTGACTCAGTGTTTTCAAATCCAAGATCGGGAGGTCGCATGGCCCTTTGGAGGGAAGGGGGTTTGTGCCATGAGTGGGAGTATTTCAACATTTCAGAGTTTGACAATCTCAAAAATTGATGAGAGTAGATTCGTGGAGTCTAAAATCATGATCCAATCATGACCGTTGATCACAGGAGAGTATGTGGCGATGAAATTAGAATTTAGGAATTTGTGAACGAAAGTCTTAGAGTTTCACAAAGTCACGAAAATCGAACTCTTGAGGGGATAGCAAACCTGAGAAGACGTGTGGTGGGAGTGTTATAACCCTAATTTTCACAATACATGCTTACCTAGAATCAGGCCATCTCATAGCCCTTCTTTGCCAGGACATCACTAGACAACTCTTCTTAAAAACCCCATTTTAAAAGGCCCACATGCCCTGCTCCATTACTGCACGCATGTACATGCTAGCTGAATCACTACAACCCACGTGTACCTACAAAAGCATGAAAAAAGGAAATTTGCTGACGGAACACATAGCTTTGGGAAAGTTAACTAAACCTTTCGGCCATGCATGGGTGGTAACTCGACCAAATACCTAGCTCCTTCTAGCCTATAAAAGAAGGGGTAGGGGTCCCTTTTGAAAGGAGGAAAAACATAGTAGAGAAACTATACCCAAATTAGCATTCCCATTGTCCCAACCTTTAGCCATCCTTGTGCAAAGAGAATTATAGAGAAAAGTAGTTGGAAGACAGTTGAAGAGGATCCCAGGCCAGTTTCAAGGAGCAGTGCCGGACACATATTGTAAGTTTACTCTTGTGAATATTAATACAAAAAATGAATACTTTTCCCGTCCCACCATATCATGTGTTCAAGTTGAATATTTATTTTATGATATTGTCACATCTAACCTAGCAATTAGTATATGAAATGCATGTTCGTAGCTCTCTATTTGTTCATGTGTGAATCCAGGTCAACTTTGGGAGGAGGCCTGCAATCAAAGAGTGAGTGAAGACAAAGAGATTGACATCAAATGAAGGACTTAAGGTAGATTTATCTAATCTTGTTTACACCTTTGTATTGCATGTGTGTGGGGTTTTGTGTCGGGAGAATAGGAGAAAGTAGAGGCCGTTTGAATGGTCATTTTTTTGCATGCATGATCAAAGCCCTTAAATGCTAAGTCCGTAGGGGAGATTTACCCAACAACAGAATTGGTGACTCCACTGGGGATCTCTCAGGTTTTCTGGGATTGCTTTCTTGGGTATTTAAAAAAAAACGATTTCATCCTTTATTTTTAAAGTTTCTGCAAAAGTCTGAGCTAACAGAGATTTTGGTCTTCCATACCAGTTGTTTCTATTTCTTGCCTTGGCTAAATTTTTTTTTACAAGAGTCACAGAGGTACACGTGGCCTATACAAGGCCTACACGCATGTACTCGTGCCCTACCTTCACACAACCCGCATGTACACGCTATCTAATGAAGTGTCAGTCGTGTGTATGATTTTAGATAATTTCTTTTAGAGAGGTAGTCATCCTCTCCCCTGTTAGAAGTGATCCTTTTCAGGGGTTCTCTGGAACTCATTCTAAGTCTCTTTTTTTTGCAGTTTGTAGGTTAGGTTCCACCTCATATTGGTTTTGTTCTATGAATTTTTCTCTGCATTGTTTTCTTTTTTTTGGAAGAGTCATTTTCTGAGTCTTCAAGAGATTTTGGTTCTCAATACCAGTAGTCTCTACCAGTACTTGATTGCTTGTCTTTTTATTTTTGAAGAGTCACATAAGTACACGTGGCTTGAATAAGGTCTACATGCATGTACACACACCCTGACTTTACACAGCTCGCGTGCACACACTGGCTATTGAACTGTCAGTCGAGTACCTGTTGAGAAAATTTTTGTTGAGGGAGAGGCAGTCATCCGTTTCCTTATTAGGAGTTATACCTCTCAGGTTTCTTGGTCTCTGTCATAGCAGTCAGTAACTTAGGTTTGATCACAACAATAGCTTGCTTTTTCATTAGAAAGATTTATAGTGTTTCCTAGCTTTTTAAACTTATTTTTAGCTTGGGGGGCCATGAATCATGCATTCATCAGTCTCTTTTAGAATCTTTTGTTATTTATGCTTTGATTGGAAGAAAATATAAAAAAAAAACTTAGGTTGTTAGATCTCTCTCTTTCTTGGCATTTGCTTTGCATTGTTATTTGAAAAAGAAAAAGAAATTAACATAGTGTTGTGTTTTCTTTTCATCTTAAAAGCATTTCAAAAGAAAAACAAGAAAGATAATCCTTCTTTTCTAGTGTTCTTATCATTTCTTTTTTCTGCAAGAGTATTAACAACATCAGTTGCACTACCACACCTTTTGAGTAAATCAAGCCTTTAAAAGAATGCTAATTAAAAATAACTAGACTTTTATGTTTGTAGGATCCATCAATTAGTTTAGGGTTAGGGCCTTGAATTAGGTTGGAGAGGAAACTCTTCAAGGCCGTTAAAAAAAAATACGAGTCTGTGCTAAGGAGTGTAGAAGTCTAGTAATGTGAAAGTTAACTGGGACCCCCCTCTAACACAGGGGCTAAACATGAGGTTACGTGAGGAAAGGTAGTAGAGATAACCCCTCCAAAGTCAGACCAAGCATAGTGGGGAACACATATAAAGGGCTTGTCTTGGGATTCCATCGATTGCATTTTCCATGGAGCTTCATGGGTCTTGAATCCATTTGAGGTCCTCATTTGTCTTCCAAACCACTTTCTTTCGATACCCTTGAAAGGTTTCGGGCTTGATACCCTACTCACTGTGGTCTATCGGACTATCGACTGTACCCACCTGGTGACTGTCCATCAGCTTGCGACTTAGTTGCCTTTATTCTAGGGACTTACATAGGTGATTGTGGGGGTATACCACGGTACCTAGGACAGACATCAGGCCATGATTTATAGAGTATACTCAGAGGGTGCTTTCGTATTTGATTTGCACTTGCACCAGTAAGTTGCTCTAGTGATGGCTAGCGTAGTTGTTCTTCCAACTAGTCAATCGTTTGCTTGAGTTTCCTTTAGGAGTTTTTCTAGTGTGTTCTCCATGCTCCCTAGTTTTCCATAGTGATTTAGTCATTCATGGCTGTGGGTCTCTGACCTGGGGTGGTAAACCGCCCACTCCGCTGGTTGTGAGGACTTTTCAGTCTTCCTCATAGAAATGTGGAGCCGCCTCTGTATAGGCATTGTTTTTATATCACTAGTTTTCCAGAGTCAGTGTGTGAGACTTTTACGAACTTGAACGATCCTGCAAGGGGAGAACCTGTGCATAAGATATTCATGGATAAATTTCTCGACTATACCAACCAAGGAACCCCTTCATAAGGGGATTCTTGTGCTTTTAATTTCTTTGGAAACGTTGGTGTCCCTTTGATGGCCACTTTGTACATTCTTGGATTGAATATGGGACTACCGATTTGGTTGGGTACCATTCCAAATGTCCTGAATTCTCTTGACTCTTCTCAGTTGAGCACCTTATGTCAGGGGCACCATGTTGATGTTCCTTCATCAACAAAGTCTTCTCCTCCTCCTTCTCCCGCCCCTGGTGAAAGTACAGTTACTAGTAACCAGAAGCCTAAATGAAGTAGAAAGAGGAAGAATAGGAAGAAGAAATCACCAAACTATGCGAGTCATGTTGGAGATAGGTCCTCAACCTCCGCAAGTCATGTTGAAGACCAACACCCAACATCTGCAAGTCACACTGGGGGCAAACACCCATCCCTTTCCAGTCATGCTAGGGGAAAAAGTCCAGTCCCTTCTAGTCATACTGAAAATAGGTTTGTAACCTCTGCAAGTCATGTTATCGACCCATCACCAACCTTCGCAAGTCATGTTGAAGATGTGCAACCATCCCCTCATAGTCATGCTAGGGGCATTGATTCTGTTGAGAAATCTAGATGAATAGGACATAAGCCTAAGTTCCCTTGTAAGCTTTGCAAGGGAGATCACCTTACTCATGTGTGCCCTGGCATTCCAGAGGTACAAAGATTGTGGTCCTTGTCTGCAAGCTCTTCTGATTCTGATCTTCTAAGGTTTTATCACAGTCTATAAAACCATTGGTTGAGAAAGTGTTCACGTCGATGCAGTCATCGGTTGATCCCAATCCTCTTTTGAGGGGTGAAGTTCCTTTAGAACTTGTAGTCTCTTAGCCTATTCATCCATTGGTTGAGAAAGTGTTCACGCCGATGCAATCATCGGCTGATCCCACTCCTCTTTTGAGGTGTGAGGTGCCCTTAGACCTTGTAGTCTCTCAGCCTATTCAGCCATTGGTTGAGAAAGTGGTCACGCCAATGCATTCATCGACTAATCCAACTCATATTTTGAGGTGTAAGGTGCCTTTAGACCTTGTAGTCTCTCAGCCTATTCAGCCATTGGTTGCGAAAGTGGTCATGCTGATGTAGTCATTGACTGATCCCACTCCTCTTCTGGGGGGTGAGGCACCTTTAGACCATGTAGTCCCGTAGCCTATTCATCCATTGGTTGCAAAAGTGGTCATGCCGATGCAGTCATCAGATGATCCCAATCTTCTTTTGGGGAGTGACATGTCTACTGACTATGTTTTTATCATTTCCAGTTCAGTACTTTCAGAACAAGGGGGCATTCCGCTCGTTCAGAGCACACCCCCTCCAAGCCCTAGGATGGTTTCCTTTGATTGGAATGATCTTGTTGAGCCTCGTCTTCATTCTTCTATACTTTTTCAAGTAAGGGTTGAAGTTGGTTCAAAAAAAATTTATCGATGTATTGTGGATGAAGGATCCTCCACAATTATTTTATCCTCCTCTGTTTGGAAAGTCTTAGGATCTCCCAAGCTTGTGTCTACTTCACATGAGCTATTGGATTTTGACAGACATCCTAGTGATTGTTTAGGGGTTCTTCCTCAGTTACCTATCTCGTTAGGTGGGAAAACTATCCTTGTTGATGTTATAATGATTCAAGGCCCATTACATTTCAATATGCTTCTCGCACGTGATTATGTATATCCTATGAATGTTGTGGTGTCTACGTTCTTCTGGGTGATGCATTTCGCTCACAATGGAAGAATTGTCAATATTGACCAGATAGCACCTGATAATCACCATCCTAATTCAGTGTTGTTTCAAGCTACCCCTTTACATGTTCCTAGTGTTCATGTAGACTCTATCCCGCCATGGGTTAATTATGTGGTGTCTTATCCTTGATGTTCAATTGCCTCTGAGAAGGAACCTATGAAGTCATTTTTTCCCTCTCGAGACTTGGTCTCAACAATTGATCCATTGGTTTATCCAATGGGGGCATGGGAGCCCTAGTCTCCCCATCTTGGTTGAAGTAGGCTTGAGTATCCTTCTGAGTCTGATCTCGTTGATTGTAGATCCTCAAGCCCTTGTGCTTATGATTCTTCCCTAATAGACTCTACCAGTCCTGGCCAAAACCTCCATCATCATATGGAGTATGGTCAGTTTACTTCACCCTTTGGGACTGTCGACCTTCGTTTGTGTGATTTCTCAGATTTTGAATTGCCTTCATATGAGGCTATCCTTGAAGCCATGACCATAGTTTCTATATTGCGGGAGGAATTACACCATGGTTTGTATTTTCTTCCCTTTTGAGAGACGTTCCAGGTTGACTATCGAAGAGACTCTTGGTCTGAGCCTAGCAGCGGGCTCTACCTAAACCATTTTCATACATGAGTCGTAGCCCCCACGGGTCTTCTTTTAATCCCTTTTCAGACCCTCTAAACATGAAAAGATTGTTGAGAGATCTTGTGGCCTTTCACACTTGTTAAACAACAATTTGAAGTCACATCTGGCTGGCGGTAGTTTACCCCTTTTTTGGTCTGGATGGTCAACTGTAGGAACAAAGGTATTCTCTAGGGGCCTTGGTCCCCTAGAAGAGTATTCTCAGGTATGATTTTAACCCTTTTTCGGGCCTGAGGGACTAAATTTACGAAAAAGGAACCCCCACGGAATCCATAGTTAGGCTCTTTTCAGACTCCTTGAAATTGAAAAGATCGTCAAGTGACCTTATTCTTTCACACTTGTTAAATTGGTCCAGAAGAACATTCCTAATGGAGTCCATAGTTAATCTTTTTTCAGACTCCTTAAAAATGAAAAAATTATCGAGTGATCTTGTCTTTATCACACTCATTAAAATGGTTTTGAATAGACATCTTTTCGGTGCTAATTTACCCCTTTTTCGAACCGACTAGACTACCTTTGAAAAAGGTACCACAGTGGAGTCTCCTTTTATGTTTTTTTAGACTCTCTAAACATGAAAAATGACCGAGCTTACCTTCTCTGGGCTCTTTAAACTTACATCGAAGGATGTTATCATTGTGTCTTGTTAACCACATTTGCATTACTGCGTCGTTGGCCTAATGCCGACTCCATGTTTCTCTCAACTAAACCATCTGAAGCATGCCTTATAACACAAGCCTTGTAGCACTTTGCCTTTGCGTCTTGACCCCTTGACCCCTAGAGGGATTTTTCCGAGTGTCCTTGCTTTGAACATCAGTTTTGTCCTTGTGCCTAGAACTAGTAAGTTTGCGACACTCATTCCTCCTCTGTAACATAGCATTCTTTATTATTTTTCAATATTTTCATAATGATTTGAAAAAGACAAAAAAATCAAATATACCCCAAAAAGAGGAAGGGAAAAGTATTTTTTTTTTTTTGTTGGCAGCACAATGAGTTGCCCTTGGATAAAGCACATCCTTTCATTTGTTTGTCAAGCCCTAGGACTCAATATGATCTTAGGAAGATTTTATTGCTACATAAGAGCTGTTTCCTCCTCTATTTGGCTATTCTTCCAAACATATGGAGAGTTTTCATTGCTTCCTGCATCGTGAACTTATGTCAATGCCATGTTGCTTGAGTCTCATCATTTGTCGTGTTGTATATGAGCAATCGATTTCGTCCAATTGGTTCCTTACCACTCCACTTCTGGGTTATTTATAATGTATTTCGGCCATCGCAGATACTCCTCTAACCTCACACATTAGAAGGCATCTATTAGAGAAATATTTGCCTCACCCTATGAAATCTTTCAGAGAGGGCCTTATTCCATTTCCCAATTCAGACTCATCTTCCCTGTTACTAAAATCCAGAGACAAAAATACAAAGTTTTCCACTTGTACACATCTGCACCCTATATAACAAGCATATATGCAGTCTACTCCACTATAGCCTACGTACATCGGGATTTGTGCCAAAAAATAAAAATTAAATGTCGGTTTTCCATGTTACGATAAGAGATATTTGATCCTTGGCCTTCCATATACTGGAAACATTCTGACTTGGCCCTTCAGTTGCATTTTGAAGGCTATAAAGAAGACAATTCTGAGCTATGGAAAAGGAGAAAGAATTCAACTTTGAGAGCAAAGTTACTCTGGACAAATTATTTACTTCATATTGAGTCAACATCCCTTTGTCCTTTAAGTCTGAACACAATGTTCAGCCCCCAAGCTCTTCCCTTATCGATGGAGAACCTCATTGTCTCCCTTATATGAGCTTGCCTTTGGTGGAGGATTGAAGTGGTGGAGGCCTATCTGGAAGGAACTTAGTTTCTCAGTTCTGAACTGTGCCGACACGGAAGTCTGTAATATTTTCACTTTTGTTGATCATTTATTAATAGAAATACTCTCTGCCCATCCGATTGATGTCTTGCAAATATATGAATTATTATCCATGGGTGTATTTTTTATGTATATTGATGGATTATGCTATCTAATTTGCTAACCTTCTACATTGCCACCATATGCTTGTCTTTTCTTATTTGTTGAGAACTTGTTACAGGTATATATAGATTTGGGTCGAAGTTCTCAATGGTCGACATCATCGAACATCTGGATGAGGTATACCTTTTTCTTAGCTCCCTTGCACATTAGTTTATATAACATATTGTTGGGATATAGTTGATTTCTGCGGTCATTTCCATTTGTTGTGGTTCACCCTAGCCATAGAGATACTTTCCTCGTAACACCTATGTTTTTATTATCAAGCATACTAACTAACAAGAGATAAATGACATACCTTTTAAATGTTGTTTGTCCTTGCTAGTTCCATCCTTGCTTCGTTCCAAGGCTTTGGGATGTTGAAATTGTAAAAAGAGACACAAGCCCACAAAGTGAAAGAAACAACTCATACTCAACAAAACCTATGTATGTGATCAAGGAGTCACACAATAAAATAAGACCAATTTTATGGGAAAGAAATATATCACTGTATTAAAGAATGTGGAAGAAAGATACAACCAGATGCCTTGATGTTTTCAGGTTCCTTCCAACATTTCCTTTCTTCTAACACACTTCTTGCTCCACATATTTTGAGACTGTAAGTTCGAGGTACTAACAATCTATCTTGACAACATAATTCATAATTCTATCAAAACTTATCAAGCTCTAAGCTAACATCAAAAACCCAATCAAGCTCTAGACAAATAACTTTTCCCATGATAACTCTTCTCCTTTTATAAGATGAAAAGGATAGGGTGAGGAGGTTAGGATGATCCCATGAGATCAGGGATCTAACTCAGATCCAAACCGATTGGAGGCCACCTCACCCTCAAAGCTTCTCTTCTAGAACTTTTGAGAAATTCCTCTTTTTCCTTTGTACGAAAATTGTCGCATCCTTAACACTAAGCAAACTACGATGATGTCGCATGCCACTGTAGTGCAACCTGCGAAGATCCCAGCTCACCACACTCTTAACACTAAGAAAGGTGCGACGATCCCTTTTTATAAGGTTTTTACAAGGCAAACAATGATTTTCATATTTCTAGGAAACATGTGTCTTCATTCCTCTTCAGGGATTAAGGCCATTGATCCTTCTCAAGACAAAGGATAGGTTTACATTATTAACAGTCATAGGGGTTACAAAAATATTGTGTAACAGAGATCCCCCCAAAGTGTGAATTTAGAACAAAGTGATAGCTGAAATACTTTGTCAAGTGTGTGTAGGGAACAAGGAACACATTGGTCAAAAACCTGCCAACAAACAAGGAAATACAGTACAATAATATATCATCACTGAGGTGGGAATTCCCATACTCAAAATACAAATAAATCAAAGCATAAATGTCGACATGCAAAGGTCCATGTCAAGTGAGACATGTCATGGACACCAAACATACACTGTGGATCCATGCCAATATGACTCAAATATGAACATAGCCACTAAAAATACATTGTGGATCTATGTGTTAAAGACTCAAATTTGAACATAGCCACGAGACATACACTGTGGATCTATGTAACAGTACAATCTGAATATACTCCAATGCAACCTGAATCTGTCAGAAAAGATCCAGGGTCTTCATCTGCATCACTCTATAGTATGAATCTAACCATGAAAATACATGTGTTGAAGTTGACCATGGTAGAAAACACTTGATTACCAGTCATTAGTGTATACCATTAACAAGTGAGAGGGAAATAACCATTAATACCAATGACTCCCAAGGTACACTAGTACAATCCAATGGGTGTGAATTTGTGAGCTGAAGTCGAAAACTTGGCAGAATCTCCTGATCATGGGTCAATAATAAAAAACCACTGTCGAAAGCAAGGAATCCTACCATTGAGGCATGAAAGTTCCAAGGTGCCAATTAGTTTCTAAGTCTAATTCCTGGATAATGAGTTGAAGTCGATAGGAAAATACTCATCACAGGAGGGCCTTAATGTATCCCCCATCAATGACATGAAACATGTAACAAGATTTGAAGTAGATCAAAGTAACATGTGATTCAAGACTGACTCAGGTATGGTTGACACAATAGAAGGCTTAAGGACTACATAAATGGTCGATGCAATAGAAGGCTTTCCAGGTTGAACTTTTCTTTGAACTTATTGACGACAAGACAATTGTCTTGGAAACACTGACTCAACAATAGGGATCACATACAATTTGTAATGTTATAAAGGAGTATGATTAAGAGACAAGTGTATTTTCCAACCTAGACACAAAGCGAGTGAAAGGGTTTCATGTTCAAAAGTGTCTCTTCCATAGAATATAGGTTTAGACACATTTCTTTCCCAATTCCCC
>ML782352.1:910559-933615 GCA_009831015.1 Picea engelmannii | reverse complement strand
CCCCCCCCCCCACTATTTATGGCAAGTACCTCTTTATTTTTACACAAGATTGAGGAGGATAACATATGCTTGAACTGTAATCTCATCCTTCAGATGAGTCCCTCGAGTATTTTTAACAAACCCTAGGAAGGAGTGGTTCGTTCCCATATGGGCCTTTCAATGCTTGTTTTACGAGTTCAAAGAAAGAAAACTCAGGGGGTTTTCATGTTTAGAGAGTCTGGAAAACACTTAAGGAAAACTCCAAAATGTCATTTTTCATAAGTTAGTCTGATGAGACCGAAAAACAGATAATCTACCACTCATCAAGTGTTTTCTTGAAATACTTTTACGAGCGTGGAAAGAACAAGGTCCACTTTGTACATTCCTGGATTGAATGTGGGACTACTGATTTGGTTGGGTACCATTCCAAATGTCCTGAATGTTGTTGACGCTTCTCAGTTGAGCACCTTATGTCAGGGGCACCATGTTGATGTTCCTTCATCAGCAAAGTCTTCTCCTCCTCCTTCTCCCGCCCCTGGTGAAAGTACAGTTACTAGTAACCAGAAGCCTAAATGAAGTAGAAAGAGGAAGAATAGGAAGAAGAAATCACCAAACTTTGTGAGTCATGTTGGAGATAGGCCCTCAACCTCCGTAAGTCATGTTGAAGACCAACACCCAACATTTGAAAGTCATGTTGGAGGCAAACACCCATCCCCTGCCAGTCATGTTGGGGGAAAAAGTCCAGTCCCTTCTATTCATACTGGAAATAGGTTTGTAGCCTCTGCAAGTCATGTTATTGACCCATCACCAACCTCCGCAAGTCATGTTGGAGATGTGCAACCATCCACTGCTAGTCATGCTGGGGGCATTGCTTCTGTTGAGAAATCAAGATGGATAGGACGTAAGCCTAAGTTACCTTGTAAGCTTTGCAAGGGAGATCACCTTACTCATGTGTGCCCTGGCATTCCAGAGGTACAAAGATTGTGGTCCCTATCTGCAAGATCTTATGATTCTGATCTTCTGAGGTTTTATCACAGTCTATAAAAAAATTGGTTGAGAAAGTGGTCACACCGATGCAGTCATTGGCTGATCCCACTCCTCTTTTGAGGGGTGAGGTGGCTTTAGAACTTGTAGTCTCTTAGCTTATTCATCCATTGGTTGAAAAAGTGGTCGTGTCGATGCAGTCATCAGCTGATCCCACTCCTCTTTTGAGGTGTGAGGTGCCTTTAGACCTTGTATTCTCTCAGCCTATTCAGCCATTGGTTGAGAAAGTGGTCACACCGATGCAATCATCGGCTAATCCCACTCCTGTTTTGAGGTGTGAGGTGCTTTTAGACCTTGTAGTCTCTCAGTCTATTCAACCATTGGTTGTGAAAGTGGTCATGCTGATGTAGTCATCGACTGATCCCAGTCCTCTTCTGGGGGGTGAGGTACCTTTAGACCATGTAGTCCTACAGCCTATTCATCCATTGGTTGCAAAAGAGGTCATACTGATGCAGTCATCAGATGATCCCAATTTTATTTTGGGGAGTGACGTGTCTACCGACTATGTTTTTATCATTTCTAGTTTAATACTTTCAGAACAAGGGGGAATTTCACGCGTTCCAAGCATGCCCCCTCAAATCCCTAGGATGGTTTCCTTTGATTGGAATGATCTTGTTGAGCCTCATCTTCCTTCGTCTGAACCTTTTCAAATAAGGGTTGAAGTTGGTTCAAAAAACAGTTATCGATGTATTCTGGATGAAGGATCCTCTGCAATTATTCTATCCTCCTCTATTTGGAAAGTCTTAGGATCTCCCAAGCTTGTGTCTACTTCGCATGAGCTGTTGGATTTTGACAGACATCCTAGTGATTTTTTAGGGGTTCTTCCTCAGTTACCTATCTCATTAGGTGGGAAAAATGTCCTTGTTGATGTTATAGTGGTGCAAGGCCCGTTAGATTTCAATATTCTTCTTAGGTGTGATTATGTATATGCTATGAATGTTGTGGTGTCTACGTTCTTCTGGGTGATGCATTTCCCTCACAATGGAAGAATTGTCAATATTGACCAGCTGGCACCTGATAATCACCATACTAATTCGACGTTGCTTCAGGCTACCCCTTTACATGTTCCTAGTGTTCATGTAGACTCTATCCCGCCATGGGTTAACTATGTGGTGTCTTATCCTTGATGTTCAATTGCCTTTGAGAAGGAACCTATGAAGTCATGTTTTCCCTCTC
This sequence comes from Picea engelmannii, assembly GCA_009831015.1. NCBI lineage: Eukaryota > Viridiplantae > Streptophyta > Pinopsida > Pinales > Pinaceae > Picea > Picea engelmannii. Next base: position 931,416 of record ML782352.1, on the reverse strand, counting down.
GAGACTTGGTCTCAACAATTAATCCATTGGTTTATCCAATGGGGGCATGGGAGCCCTAGTCTCCCCCTCTTGGTCAAAGTAGGTTTGAGTATCCTTCCGAGTCTGATCTCTTTGATTGTAGATCCTCAAGCCCTCGTGCTTGTGATTCTTCCCTGATGGACTTAGCCAGTCCTAGCCAGAACCTCCATCATCATATGGAGTATGGTCAGTTTACTTCGCCCTTTGAGTCTGTCGACCCTCATTTGTGTGATTTCTCAGATTTTGAATTGCCTTCAGATGAGGCTATCCTTGAAGCCATGACCACAGTTTCTATATCATGGGAGGACTTACACTGTGGTTTGTGTTTTGTTCCCTTTTGAGAGATGTTCCACATTGACTATCGAAGAGATTCTTGGTCTGAGCCTAGCAGCGGGCTCTACCTGAACCATTTTCATACATGAGTCGTAGCCCCCATGAGTCTTCTTTTAAGCCCTTTTCAGACCCTCTAAACATGAAAAGATTTCCGAGCGATCTTGTGGCCTTTCACACTCGTTAAACAACAATTTGAAGTCACATATGTCCAATGGTAGTTTACCCCCTTTTTGGTCCGTATGGTCAACTGTACGAACAAAGGTATGCTCTAGGGGCCTTGGTCCCCTAGAAGAGTATTCTCATGTATGATTTTAACCCTTTTTTGGGCCCAAGGGACTAAATTTACGGAAAAGGAACCCCCACGGAGTCCATATTTAAGCTCTTTTTAGACTCCCTGAAATTGAAAAGATCATCGAATGACCTTATTCTTTCACACTTGTTAAATTGGTCCAGAAGAACATTCCTGATGGAGTCCATAGTTAAGATTTTTTTAGACTCCTTAAAAATGAAAAAATTGTCGAGTGATCTTGTCTTTATCACACTCATTAAAATGGTTTTGAATAGACATCTTTTTGGTGCTAATTTACCCCTTTTTCGAACCGACTAGACTACCTTCGAAAAGGTACCACAGTGGAGTCTCCTTTTACGTTTTTTCAGACTCTCTAAACATGAAAAATGACCGAGCTTACCTTCTCTGGGCTCTTTAAACTTACATCGAAGGATGTTATCATTGTGTCTTGTTAACCGCATTTGCATTACTGCGTCGTTGGCCTAATGTCGACTCCATGTTGCTCTCAACTGAACCATCTAAAGCATGCCTTGTAATGCAAGCCTTGTAGCACTTTGCCTTTACGTCTTGACCCCTTGATCCCTAGAGGGATTTTTTCGAGTGTCCTTGCTTTGAACATCAATTTTGTCCTTTCACCTAGAACTAGTAAGTTTGTGACACTCATTCCTCCTCTGTAACGTAGCATTCTTTATTCTTTTTCAATCTTTTCATAATTATTTGAAAAAGACAAAAAAATCAAATATACCCCAAAAAGAGGAAGGGAAAAGTATTTACTTTTTTTTTATTAGCAGTACAATGAGTCATCCTTGGATAAAGCACATCCTCTGATTTGTTTGTCAATCCCTAGGATTCAATATGACCTTAGGAAGCTTTTCTCACTACATAAGAGCTGTGTCCTCCTCCGTTTGGTTATTCTTCCAAACATATGGAGAGTTTGCATTGCTTCCTGCATCGTGAACTTATGTCAATGCCATGCTGCCTGAGTCTCATCATTTGTTGTGCTATTATCCAAGAGAATTTTTTACCAACCCTAAGTTGACCTTCCTGCAATTTGTCTCTTGCCCTCATGCCCGACCATACTGAAAGCCCAATCAAATCTTTGTTCGAAATCAATGAAGCCTTTGGTCTGATCATCAAAGATCCTCTAGTCCAAGCCCGACGAGCCATCGAAGACCTATGGGTAGTGAAGTCATACACTCATAATACACTCCTACTTGATTTTTGAATATTTTTGAAGTTTTCGCTCGAGCTCTGACACCATTATCTCCAACCATCAGGTCGTATCATCTTCTGGAAGATGGATACTATACATGTATATCTTTTGATTTCGAGATGTAGCTCCGCTGTGTATTTCTCGTGGATATACTCTATATAGTTATATGACATGGATCTGTAGTGTATTTGATTGGGAGCCATGATTTTATTTTATCCCAAGCATGGGTATGCCTACCTCGGTGAGACAATTGTTATTTTGTAGATGGCACCTCACGAATTCTGGTTCCTGGGCTCATTGGTTCGGTATGTCGGTAAAAATTGGTAATGTATTTCGGCCATCAGATTCTCTTCTGACCTCACACATTAGGGGGCATATGTTATAACCCTAATTTGCACAATACATGCTTACCTGGCATTAGGCCATCTCATAGCCCTTCTTTGCCAAGACATCACTGAACAACTCTTCTTAAAAACCCCATTTTTAAAGGCCCACACGCCCTGCTCCATTACTGCACGTGTGTACATGCTAGCTAACTCATTACAGCTCATGTGTACCTACAAAAGCATGAAAAAAGGAAATTTGCTGATGGAACAAACAACTTTGGGAAAGTTAAATAAACCTTTTGGCCATGCATGGCCAGTCACTCGAACAAATACCTAGCTCCTTCTAGCCTATAAAATAAGGGGTAGGGGTCCCATTTGAAAGGAAGAAAATCATAGTAGAGAAACTATACCCAAATTGGCATTCCCTTTGTCCCAACCTTTACCCATCCTTGTGCAAAGAGAATTATAGAGCAAAGTAGTTGGAAGACAGTTGAAGAGGATCCCAGGACCAGTTTCGAGGAGCAGTGCTGGCCACATATTGTAAGTTTACTCTTGTGAAGATTAATACAAAAAAGGAATAGTTTTCCCATCCCACCATATCATGTGTTCAAGTTGAATATTTATTTTATGATATTGTCACATCTAACCCAACAATTAGTATATGAAATGCATGTTCATAGCTCTCTATTTGTTCATGTGTGAATGCAGGTCAGCTTTGGGAGGTGGCTCGCAATCAAAGAGCAAGTGAAGCAAAGGGATCAACATCAAACGAAGGACTTAAGGTATATTTATCTAATCTTGTTTACACCTTTGTTTTGCATGTGTGTGGGGTTTTGTGTCAGAAGAATAGGAGAAATTAGAGGCCTTTTGAATGGTCATTTTTCTACATGCATGATCAAAGCCCTTATATGCTAAGTCCGTAGGGGAGATTTACCCAACAATAGGGAGTTCAAAACCTTGGAGGAGAGTGTTTCAAGAGAAGCTAAGGGAAGGATTCAGGACATCCCTGAAGTCCGAATTGCGAAGGTATAGGCCCACGGTCATAGCCGTGGTCACTTACGAAGGAGACCTGTGTGTGTGTGGGTAGAGATATTTCGAGTGCCCGTAGGAATCCATGGAGTCGCTCTGACTTAGTGTTTTCAAAAGATCCAAGATTGGGAGGTCGTGTGGCCCTTTGGAGGGAAGGGGGTTTGTGCCACAACCAATACTTAATTTATATCTAAATCATGATTTTCGATAGATAACTCTCTCTGCATTGATATGTATGGGAATGAGCCATCACAAGTTGCCTTATGCTGAGATGTTGTGGCAGCGACAGAGATAAAAACACCCATACATGATACTTGATTCCGTACGAAAATATTACATTCATTCAATTAAACATCATTCACAAACATAATGCCTTAAAATGGTGGTCATTCAACCTTTGGTCGACTAATTGATACTTTTTCAAATAAAAATAACATCTTAAATACACAATATGTGGGCATAGGAAATGGTATTGCATATGCCCACATATTGTATGCATAGGCAACGTAATGGTATTTCTTATTCCCACATATTGTATTGCATATGTAATCGTATGCATAGGCAATGCTATTTCCTATACATACCATTGCATGTCATTGTTATGCAATGGTATGCAACGTGGTGCAGAACCCCAACCCTCGGGTTAAGGTCCATGCAGGATCGCTCTTTATTTTCCCCTTGACTCTAACTAGCTCTTTGATTCCTTTTTGGGAAATCAAACACACCTACGATGGTGTCACCACAGGTCCTTATGAATTGAGCCCATGTACATAGATGCAAAGCACCAATTCAAATTCTCCGATCCACTATGTGGTCACATCCTTTACTATTTCAGAACTTTGGATATCACAACTTCGTGACTCCTGTTACTGAGTGTCTCGACTCTTCGACTTCCAAAACCCAAATTGTCGATTCGCCAAAATGTAGGCCTCGTTATCCTCCAGACTTATATAGCTTTTCGTGATTTTGGGAATCTCAGAACAAATGTCCCGACCCCTATTTCCTGAAATGATGAAATGCTAAATTTCGACACGTTTCCTAGTGCTGGCCCCACAACAGAACTTTCTACTTTTTCGGGATTTCAGACATCGCAATTTCGTGAATCCTGATGCTAAAATTTCAGTTCTTCAAACCATGAACTCCTGAAATGGTCAACTAATTTGACTTCGCTTGTTGACAAGTATGCCACCTGTCCACTCTACTGTCCTCTATCTTTGGACACGAGTTCTTCTGCCCCCTCAAACCTTCGAACTCCAAAATGAAAGTTCACGAGTAATCCGATGACCCTCATTGACTTGGATCTACGGTCTGATTTCTCCTAAGCTTTCACTTTGAAGAATACTTGCTGTAACTTCCCTGCTCCTCTGCAAGATCTGACAACTCTTGGGACTTCTTGAATTCTCTACAGAGAATTTTGACTGTTTGTTTCTTCTCTTGAGAACTCTTGTGAATTGAATGAGGTTTTCCTTTGCGAAACTTATCCACTTGCAAAGCAACTTTTCTACGCCCCCTTCTTAAACACTTCAAGATACTAACCCTCCTGAGCTTTCTTCACAAACTTGAGTCTTCAAAAGACTCCTGCATGCACTCCTTGTAGAACCCTTCTAAATACTTCTAAGTATTCGGATTCCCTCGAATCTATGCAACCCCTACGACAATAGTCCTTCAACAATTTCACTCAGGTTGTAACTCTGAGATTTCACTCGGCCTACACACATCTTGCACGACTCTTGTGTTTAACTTGCACTTCTGCGAGAAATAGAACAATGGTATCCCTTTCAAGCTTTCCAGAGATGAACTCTGAACCTGTCGATGCACTCCTTACGGACGTTTCACTGCACTCCTTGTAGGAACTCTTGCTCAGATAGAGAAACAATTGAAACTCATTTCCTTACTCTCTCAGACTTCAAATACTTAACATGAAATCATACATACATAGCAGAAAAGAAAATGTACAATAGAAAGAGTAAAACAACCATGAGCATAACATTCAACATGCATACACAGAGAGTATTAGAACACCATGAGTCTGAATCAAAGCTTCATATATTAATCTCAGAACTTTTGTACATGTGTTCTTCTACACAACTCTCTGCTTCTTCTCCTCTATGCTCTATGCTCAATTGACAATGTTGCTAATGTTACAAATGATACAAGACGAGGGTGTCTATAGTCGGTTTTCCCTCTTATGCTCTAAACTATCTAATCTAGAATTTAATTCTACCTACTTACATTAACTGCCTATAATTGCCTTTACACCTTACAGATGAGAGCGGATCTCTCAATATCTGTTTACAATATGGAAGTATGCACTCTCTTAACTATTACATTAATGTTTCAAAACATTTAAAAAATGTGTGCTGGTGCTTTTCAACTGTCTTCCATCTTCACGCTCGCTTGCTGCTGGCGATGCTTGACATGCTCCTGCATCATACTCGCTCACTTGAAAATTTTCATGAACTCCTATTCAGGAGCTCTTGCACTGTCTGTCCGTGCTTTTGAATTTCTATTTCATTCTCCCAGCTGGAATCTTCAACTGGATGTCCTTTCCATCTGACTAAGTATTCAAAATATTCCTTTCTTCTGGTCTTCTTGCTAACTCTTTTGTCAAGTATTCTCTCCATTTGTGGCTTTTCAGCTATAGGCATTTGTTTATCCCACTGAACCTCTATCTGTTCACTTTCTTCTCCTGCTTCTCTAGCTTTGTAAGGGTACAAATCTGAGATGTTGAATATCAGTGAAATTCTGATCCCATCGGGTAATTCAATCTCATAAAAATTTGCGCCAAATTTGCTTATGAATTTGCATGGTCCAATTTTATTCATTTTCAGTTTGTTATATCTTCCCCTTGGGAACCTTTCCTTCCTCAAATGTGCAAGAATCAAACCACCAACTTCAAATTGAAGTTCTCTCCTGTGTTGATCTGCTCTGCGCTTATACTCCTGGCTCGAGTTCTGTTGTTGTTCCTTCACCTGGTTATGAAGCTCCTTCATCGCTTCTGCAAAATTCTCCGCACTAGCACTTCTAGTCGCAATCTGTTCTGAACCTCTCAATTCAAAAAATCCTCTTGGCTTCATTCCATAAACAATCTGAAATGGACTCTACCCTATGCTTCTATTGATTGAATCATTACAATCAAACTCTGCCTGTGGCAGAATGTTGTCCCACTGGCTGTGATGTTCTATCACCAAAATCCTCAGCAAGTCTCCCAAACTTCTATTCACAACTTTTGTTTGTCCATCCGTTTGAGGATGATAAGCTGAACTGAATGACAAGTTTGTTCCAAGATTTTTCCATTAGGTCCTCCAGAAATGTCCCATGAACTTGGTGTCTCAATCCGAAACTATCCTCCTCGGTAAGCCGTGAAGTCGAATGACTTCCTTGAAAAACATATTCGCAATGTGAGTTGCGTCACTGGTTTTTTGACATGGTATAAAGTGTGCCATTTTAGAAAATCTATCCACTACTACAAAGATTGAGTTGAACCCTCTTTGTGTTCTCGGTAGCCCCAATATGAAGTCCATGTTGACTACATCCCATGACCTCTCAGTTATGGGTAACGGTTGATATAAGTGTACGTTCCGCCTCTTTCCTTTTGAATGCTGATAAACTCTACATCTGTCCACGAATATTTTTATGTTTGCTCTCATTCCTAGCCAAAAATATGATTCATTCAACTTCGAGAACGTCTTGTCATGAGCGAAATGTCCGTCCAATCCTCCACTGTGTTTCTCCTTCAGCAAATTCTCCCTCCTGGAGCATTTTGGAATACAAAGTTGATTACCCTTAAACATTAGTCCTTCCTGGATCATGTATTCTATCCATTGACTCCTATCCCTGAGAAATGGATTCTCAGCTGCTTCACACACCTCTTTAAAATCTAGATCATCTCTGTACATGTTCCTGACATCATCAAAACCCAATGTTTTGACTCTGAACTCCTGCAATAGCAAACATCTCCTGCTCAAAGCATCAACAACTTTGTTAGCAGTTCTAGAAATATGCTTGATTACAAAAGTAAAGTTCTAAATGTATTCAACCCATTTTTCATGCTTCTGGTTCAACTTATCCTATTGAGTCACAAATTGCAAAGCATGGTTATCGTTGTACAAAACAAACTCCTTAGGGATTAAGTAATGTCTCCACTTCTTCAATGCCCGAATAATAGCATAGAACTCCTTGTCATACGTGGAGTATTTCACTTTGGCTTCCTTCAGCTTCTCACTGAAGTATGCTATCGATCTGTCATCTTGACTCAAAACCACTCCAATTGCAAAACCACTAGAATCACACCTGACCTGAAACGTCTTACTGAAATCTGGCAACACCAGAATTGGTTGTTCCATGATTTTCCCCTTCAAAAAATTAAAAATTTTCTCAGCCTCTTCTGTCCAGTGAAAAGACTTGTGTCTCTTCTTCACTGTGTCCATCATCGGTGCACTAATTCCACTGAAATTCCTGATGAACTTCTTGTAGAAACTAGGCAATCCATGAAAACTTCGAACTTCAAAGATACTCTTTGGCGATGGTCAATTCTTAATCACCTCCACTTTATCTGGATCCATCTTCAGCTTATCTACAGAAATAAAAAACCCCAAATAAATGAGCTTTGTCTTCATGAATGAGGATTTCTTCATATTTATTAGCAACTTCTCTTGCTGTAGCCTCTTCACTACTGTAGCCAAATGTTTCAGGTGCTCTGCCTCTATTTTACTGAAAATCAGTATGTCATCAAGATACACAATGACAAATTTTCTGATGAAATCCTTCAAGACTTCATTCATCAATCTCATGAAGGTACTTGGCGCATTTTTTAAGCCAAATGGCATAACAATCCATTCATACAACCCTTCATTAGTCTTGAAGGCTATCTTCCATTCATCACCTTCTCTCATACAAATCTGATGATATCCACTTTTCAAATCAATCTTCGAAAAAAATTCGCTCCACTTAAGCAATCCATCAAATCATCCATTCTTAGTAATGGAAATCTGTACTTGATGGTAATCTTGTTAATTTCTCTTGAGTCTATACACATTCTCTAGCCTCCATCTTTCTTTGGATTGAGTACTGTTGGAACAACACATAGACTCAAGCTTTCTCTAACCAACCCTTTGTCCATTAAATCCTGGACCTGTCTTTTGACCTCTTCATTCTCCTACAATGTCAATATGTACGCCTCTTTGTTTGGTAAACTAACTCCAGGTATAAGATCAATGTGATGACTTATACTTCGGATCGGTGGCAACGAATGAGGTATTTCATCCACTACTATATCAACAAATTCCTCTAGTAACTTCTGGATTTACTCTGGTAAATCATCCACCCTTATACTGGTTAAAACAATTCTAGGCTTTCTAACCATGATGAATTGTGGATCTTTCTTCTTCTTAACCTCCTTAGGAAGTTCTTTCCCACTCATGAGAAGTACAGTGTTGCTTACTTCAGGTTTCACCTCTTTCCCCTTAATCGGCAACAACATGTGAGTTCTCCCATTCTTCTCTAGGGTGTATGTGTTCTTCCTCCCATCTTGAACCACATTCCTGTCATATTTCCACGGTATACCCAGCAATAGATGACAAAAATCCATGGGAGTGACATCACACAATATCTTATCATTTTATCGTCCTATCTTAAATTCAACTAAACATTGTTTAGTGGCATTTAGTTGATGTCCTTTTTGTGGCCATGAAACTTTGTATGGACTTGGATGTTCAATAGTCTCCAGCTCCAGCTTTTCTACCATCTCTGTAGAAACAAGATTATTTGTGCTACCACTGTCCACGATGACCTTGCATACCCTATCTTTGGTTTTTCAAGCAGTTCGAAAAAGACTCTTCCTTTGCACCATATTCTCCTCCTCCTTTTCTGGCGTTAAGAGAACCTTCCTCATCACCAATGATCTTCCGCCTTCAACATCCTCTGCCTCAACATTCCGCCTTTGTGCTTCGGCAATGTGAGTCTCACCACCTTATTTCTTCTTATCTAGACATTCATAAGACTTATGCCCATTCTTTCCACATGTGAATCATTTTACTACTCCACCTCTGCCTCTTCCTCTTCCTCTAGCACGAGGAAAAGTGTTGTTATCGGCATACGATCCTCTCTGTGAGTTTCCACCTCTCTCAATTTGAGGTTGGGGTTTCTTCCACTCTTCCTTAGGCTTCTAATTCCTATCTTGGACAACTGCTTTGCTTCTGGGCTAACTTCTGCCTCAACCTCCTTGACTTTTCTTTCGGCTCAGCTTCTCTTTAGCCTTCAGAGCCATCTGATAAGCATCCTCTATCGCTGAGATGGTGATCATGCTCATCTCATCTTGAATGTCATATCTCAGACCATTCATATATCTGGCAACCTTTTCATCATCACTTTCCCGAAATTGCTCTTTATCTTCCTCTTGAGTCTAACTGACTCTTTGATTCCTTTTCGGGAAATCAAACACACCTACGATGGTGTCACCACTGGTCTTTATGAATTGAACCCATGTACACAGACGCTAAGCACCAATTGAAATTCTTCGACTCACTATGTGGTCACATCCTTTACTATTTTGGAACTTTGGATATCGTGACTTTGTGACTCTTGTTACTGAGTTCCTCGACTCTTCAACTTTCCAAACCCAAATTGTCGATTCATCAAAATGTAGGCCTCGTTATCCTCCAGACATTTATCGCATTTCACGATTTTGGGAATCTCGGAACAAATGTCCCAACCCCTATTTCCTGAAATTCTAAAATGCCAAATTTTGACATGTTTCCTAGTGTTGCCCCCACAACAGAACTTTCCACTTTTTTGGGATTTTGGACTTCGCAATTTTGCGAATCCTGATGCTAAACTTTTAGTTCTTCAAACCACGAACTCCCGAAATGGTCAACGAATTTGACTTCACTTGTTGACAAGTATGCCACCTGTCCACTCTACCATCCTCTATCTTTGGATGCGATTTCTTATGCCCCCTCAAACCTCTGAACTCTGAAATGAAAGTTCATGAGTAATCCGATGACCCTTTTTGACTTGGATCTACGGTCTGATTTCTCTTGAGCTTTCACTTTGAAGAATACTTGTCGTAACTTCCGTGCTCCTCTACAAGATTTGAGATTTCTTCACAAACTTGAGTCTTCAAAAGGCTCCTGCACGCACTCCTTGCGGCACCCTTCTAAATACTTCTAAGTATTCAGATTCCCTTGACTCTGTGCAACCCCTATGACAACATTCCTTCAACAATTTCACTCAGGTTGTAACTCTGAGACTTCACTCAGCCTGCGCACACCTTGCATGGCTCTTGTGCTTAACTTGCACTTCTTCTAGAATGAGAACAATGGTATCCCTTCCGAGCTTTCCAGAGATGAACTCTGAACCCGTCGACGCACTCCTTGTGGATGTTTCACTGCACTCATTGCAGGAACTCTTGCTCAGATAGAGAAACAATTGAAACTCATTTCCTTACTCTCTCAGACTTCAAATACTTAACATGAAATCATACATACATAGCATAAAAGAAAATGTACAACAGAAAGAGTAAAACAACCATGAGCATAACATTCAACATGCATACACAGAAAGTATTAGAACACCATGAGTCTGAATCAAAGCTTCATATATTAATCTCAGAACTTTTGTACATGTGTTCTTCTACACAACTCTCTGCTTCTTCTTCTCTATGCTCTATGCTCAATTGAAAATGTTGCTAATGTTACAAATGATACAATATGAGGGTGTCTATAGTCGATTTTCCCTCCTACGCTCTAAATTGTCTAATCTAGAATTTAATTCTACATACTTACATTAACTGCCTATAAATGCCTTTACACCTTACAGATGAGAGCGGATCTCTCAAGATCTGTTTACAATATGGAAGTATGCACTCTCTTAACTATTACATTAATGTTTCAAAACATTTTAAAAATGTGCGCTGGTGTTTTCCAGCTGTCTTTCATCTTCGCGCTCGCTTGCTGCTGGCGATGCTTGCGATGCTCTTGCATCATACTCCCTCCCTTGAAAATTTTCATGAAATCTTGTTCATGAGCTCTTGCACTGTCTGTTCGTGCTTTTGAATTTTTTTTTCATTCTCCCAGTTGGCATCTTCAGCTGGATGTCCTTTCCATTTGACTAAGTATTCAAAATATTCCTTTCTTCTGGTCTTCTTGCTAACTCTTTTGTCAATTATTCTCTCCATTTGTGGATTTTCAGCTATAGGAATTTGTTTAGCCCTCTGAACCTCTGTATATTCACTGTATGCTCTTGCTTCTCTAGCTTTGTAAGGGTACAAATCAGAGATGTTCAATATTGGTGAAATTTCGATCCCATCGGGTAATTCAATCTCATAAGCATTTGCCCCAAATTTGCTTATGACTCTGCATGGTCCAATTTTATTCATTTTTAGTTTGTTATATGTTTCCCTTGGGAACCTTTCCTTCCTCAGATGTGCAATAATCAAATCACCAACATCAAATTGAATTTCTCTCCTGTGTTTATCTGCTCTGCGCTTATACTCCTGGCTCGAGTTCTATAGTTGTTCCTTCACCTAGTTATGAAGCTCCTTCATCGCTTCTGCAAAATGCTTTGCACTAGCACTTCTAGTCGTAGTCTATTCTGAATCTCTCATTTCAAAAACTCCTCTTGGCTGCATTCCATAAACAATCTAAAATGGAATCTGCCATGTGCTTCTATTTATCGAATCATTATAAGCAAACTCTGTCTGCGGCAGAATGTTGTCCCACTGGCTATGATGTTCTATCACAAAACTCCTCAGCAAGTCTCCCAAACTTTTGTTCACAACTTCTGTTTGTCCATCCGTCTGAGGATGATAAGATGAACTGAACGACAAGTTTGTTCCAAGCTTTTTCCACAAGGTCCTCTAGAAATGTCCCATGAACTTGGTGTCTCGATCCGAAATTATCCTCCTCGGTAAGCCGTGAAGTCGAATGACTTCTTTGAAAAACAGATTCACAATGTGAGTTGCGTCACTGGTTTTCTGACATGGTATAAAGTGTGCAATTTTAGAAAATCTATCCACTACTACAAAGATTGAGTCGAACCCTCTTTGTGTTCTCGGCATCCCCAATATGAAGTCCATGATGACTGCATCCCACAACCTCTCAGTTATGGATAACGGTTAATATAAGCCTGCATTCTACCTATTTCCTTTTGAATGATGAAAAAATCTACATCTGTCCATGAATCTTTTGACGTCTGCTCTCATTCCTGGCCAAAAATATGATTCATTCAACTTCGAGAATGTCTTGTCATGAGTGAAATTTTTAGCCAATCCTCCACTGTGTTTCTCCTTCAACAAATTCTCCCTCATGGAGTATTTTGGAATACAAAGTTGATTACCCTTAAACAGTAGTCCTTCTTGGATCATGTATTCTATCCATTTACTCTTGTCCCTAGAACTAGATTCTCAGCTGCTGCACACACCTCTTTAAAATCTAGATCATCTTTGTACATGTTCTTGATATCATCAAAACCCAATGTTTTGACTCTGAACTCCGGCAATAGCAAACATTTCCTGTTCAAAGAATCAACAACTTTGTTAGTAGTTCTAGAAATATGCTTAATTACAAAAGTAAAGTGCTGCACGTATTCAACCCATTTTGCATGCTTCTGGTTCAACTTATCCTGTTGAGTCACAAATTGCAAAGCATGGTTATCATTGTACAAAACAAACTCCTTAGGGATTAAGTAATGTCTCCACTTCTTCAATGCCTGAATAATAACATAGAACTCCTTTTCATATGTGGAGTATTTCACGTTGGCTTCCTTCAGCTTCTTGCTAAAGTATGCTATCGGCCTATCATCTTGACTCAAAACCACTCCAATTGCAAAACCACTAGCATCACACCTGACCTGAAACGTCTTACTGAAATCTGGCAACACCAGAATTGGTTGTTCTGTGAGTTTCCCCTTCAACAAATTAAAAATTTTCTCAGGCTCTTCTGTCCAGTGAAAAGACTTGTGTCTCTTCTTTACTGTGTCCATCATCGGCGCACTAATTCCACTGAAATTCCTGATGAACTTCCTGTAGAAACTAGCCAATCCATGAAAACTTCGAACTTCAAAGATACTCTTTGGTGATGGCCAATTCTTAATCACCTCCACTTTATCTGGATCCATCTTCAACATATCTACAGAAATAACAAACCCCAAATAAATGAGCTCTGTCTTCATGAATGAGGATTTCTTCATATTTATCAGCAACTTCTCTTGCTGTAGCCTCTTCCTTACTGTAGTCAAATGTTTCAGCTGCTCTGCCTCTGTTTTACTGAAAATCAGTATGTCATCAAGATACACAATGACAAATTTTCCGATGAAATCCTTTAGGACTTCATTCATCAATCTCATGAAGGTACTTGGTGCATTTTTTAAGCCAAATGGCATAACAAGCCATTCATACAACCCTTCGTTAGTCTTGAAGGCTATCTTCCATTCATCACCTTCTCTCATACAAATCTGATGATATCCACTTTTCAAATCAATCTTTGAAAAAAATTTCGCTCCACTTAAGCAATCCATCAAATCATCCATTCTTGGTAATGGAAATCTATACCTGATGGTAATCTTGTTAATTTCTCTTGAGTCTGTACACATTCTCTAGCCTCCATCTTTCTTTGGAATGAGTACTGTTGGAACAACACATGGACTCAAGCTTTCTCTAACCAACCCTTTGTCCATTAAATCCTGGACCTGTCTTTTGACCTCTTCATTCTCCTGTGGTGTCAATCTGTAAGCCTCTTTGTTTGGTAAACTAGCTTCAGGTATAAGATCAATGTGATGACTTATACTTTGGATCGGTGACAACGAATGAGGTAGTTCGTCCACTACTATATCAAAAAATTCCTCTAGTAACTTCTGGATTTCCTCTGGTAAATCATCCACCCTTATACTAATTAAAACAATTCTAGGCTTTCTAACCACGATGAATTGTGGATCTTTCTTCTTCTTAACCTCCTTAAGAAGTTCTTTCCCACTCATGAGAAGTACAGTGTTGCTTACTTCAGGTTTCACCTCTTTGTCCTTACTCGGCAACAACATGTGAGTTCTCCCATTCTTCTCTAGGGTATATGTGTTCTTCCTCCCATCATGAACCACATTCCTGTCATATTTCCACGGTCTACCCAGCAATAGATGACAAACATCCATGGGAATGACATCACACAATATCTTATCATTTTTTCCTCCTATCTTAAATTCAACTAAACATTGTTTAGTGACATTTACTTGATGTCCTTTTTGTAGCCATGAAACTCTATATGGATTTGGATGTTCAATAGTCTCCAGCTCTAGCTTTTCTACCATCTATGTAGAAACAAGATTATTTGTGCTACTACTATCCACGATGACCTTGCATACCCTATATTTGGTTTTGCAAGCAGTTTGAAAAAGACTCTTCCTTTGCACCGTATTCTCCTCCTCCTTTTCTGGCGTTAAGAGAACCTTCCTCATCACTAGTGATCTTCCACCTTCAACATCCTCTGCCTCAACATTCTGCCTTTGTGCTTCGGAAATGTGAGTCTCACCACCTTATTTCTTCTTATTTGGACATTCATAAGACTTATTCCCATTCTTTCCACATGTGAAGCATTTTACTACTCCACCTCTGCCTATTCTACTTCCTCTAGCACGAGGAAAAGTGTTGTTATCAACATACTGTCCTCTCTGTGAGTTTCCACCTCTCTCAATTTGAGGTTGGGGTTTCTTCCACTCTTCCTTAGGCTTCTGATTCCTATCTTGGACAACTGCTTTGCTTCTGGGCTGACTTCTTCCTCAGCCTCTTTGACTTTACTTTTGGCTCAGCTTCTCTTCAGCCTTTAGAGCCATCTGATAAGCATCTTCTACCGTTCAGATGGTGATCATGCTCATCTCATCCTGCATGTCATATCTCACCATTCATATATATGGCAACCTTTTCATCATCACTTTCCCAAAATTGCTCTTTATCTTCCTCTTGAGTCTAACTGACTCTTTGATTCCTTTTCAGGAAATCAAACACACCTACGATGGTGTCACCACTGGTCCTTATGAATTGAGCCCATGTACACAGACACTAAGCACCAATTCAAATTATTCGATCCACTATGTGGTCACATCCTTTACTATTTTGGAACTTCGAATATCCCAACTTCGTGACTCCTGTTACTGAGTGCCTCGACTCTTCAACTTATGAAACCCGAATTGCTGATTTGTCGAAATGTAGGCCTCGTTATCCTCCAGACTTATATTGTATTTTGCGATTTCGGGAATCTCGGAAAAAATGTCCCAACCCCTATTTCCTGAAATGCTGAAATGCCAAATTTTGACACATTTCCTAGTGTTGGCCCCACAATAGAACTTTCCACTTTTTCGAGATTTCGGACTTCGCAATTTCGCGAATCGTGATGCTAAACTTTCGGTTCTTCAATCCACAAACTCCCGAAATGGTCAACGAATTTGACTTCGCTTGTTGACAAGTATGCCACCTATCCACTCTACCATCCTCTATATTTGGATGCGATTTATTCTTCCCCCTCAAACTTGGGAACTCCGAAATGAAAGTTCATGAGTAATCCGACGACCCTCGTTGACTTGGATCTACGGTCTAATTTCTCCTGAGCTTGCACTTTGAAGAATACTTGCCGTAACTTCCTTTCTCATCTACAAGATCTGACGTCTCTCGGGACTTCACGAATTCTCTACAGAGAATTCCAACTGTCCATTTCTTCTCTTGAGAACTCCTGTGAATTGAATGAGGTTTTCCTTTGCGGAACTTATCCACCTGCAAAGCAACTTTGCTATGCCCCCTTCTTAAACACTTCAAGGTACTAACCCTCCTGAGATTTCTTCACAAACTTGAGTCTTCAAAAGGCTCCTACACGCACTCCTTGCGGCACCCTTCTAAATACTTCTAAGTATTCGGATTCTCTAGACTCTATGCAACCCCTGCGACAACATTCCTTCAACAATTTCACTCAGGTTGTAACTCTGAGACTTCACTCGGCCTGCGCACACCTTGCATGGATCTTGTGCTTAAATTGCACTTCTGCTAGAATGAGAACAATGGTATCCCTTTCGAGCTTTCTAGAGATGAACTCTGAACCCGTCGATGCACTCCTTGTGGACGTTTCACTACACTCCTTGCAGGAACTCTTGCTCAGATAGAGAAACAATTGAAACTCATTTCCTTACTCTCTCATACTTCAAATACTTAACATGAAATCATACATACATAGCATAAAGGAAAATGTACAACAAAAAGAGTAAAACAACCATGAGCATAACATTCAACATGCATACACAGAAAGTATTAGAACACCATGAGTCTGAATCAAAGCTTCATATATTAATCTCAGAACTTTTGTACATGTGTTCTTCTACACAACTCTCTTCTTCTTCTCCTCTATGCTCTATCCTCAATTGAAAATTTTGCTAATGTTACAAATGATACAAGATGAGGGTGTCTATAGTCGGTTTTCCCTCCTACACTCTAAACTATCTAATCTAGAATTTAATTCTATCTACTTACATTAACTGCCTATAAATGCCTTTACAACTTACAGATGAGAACAGATCTCTCAAGATCTGTTTACAATATGGAATTACACACTCTCTTAACTATTACATTAATGTTTCAAAACATTTTAAAAATGTGCACTGGTGCTTTCCAGCTATCTTCCAACTTCGGACTCGCTTGTTGCTGGCGATGCTTGCATTGCTCTTGCGTCATATTCCCTTGCTTGAAAATTTTCATGAACTCCTATTCATGAGCTCTTGCACTTTCTGTCCATGATTTTGAATTTTTGTTTCATTCTCCCAGCCAACATATTCAACTGGATGTCCTTTCCATTTGACTAAGTATTCAAAATATTCCTTTCTTCTGGTCTTCTTACTATCTCTTTTGTCAAGTATTCTCTGCATTTGTGGATTTTCAGCTATAGGCATTTGTTTAGCCAACTGAACCTCTATATGTTCACCATCTGCTCCTACTTCTCTAGCTTTGTAAGGGTACAAATCTGAGATGTTGAATATTGGTGAATTTCCAATCCCATTGGGTAATTCAATCTCATAAGCATTTGCCCCAAATTTGCTTATGACTCTGCATGGTCCAATTTTTTTCATTTTCAGTTTGTTATATGTTCCCCTTGGGAATATTTCCTTCCTCAGATGTGAAAGTATCAAATCACCAACTTCAAATTGAAGTTCTCTCTTGTGTTGGTCTGCTCTGTGCTTCTACTCCTGGCTCGAGTTCTGTAGTTGTTTCTTCACCTAGTTATGAAGCTCCTTCATCACTTCTGCGAAATTATCTGCACTAGCACTTCTAGTCACAGTCTATTCTGAATCTTTCAATTCAGAAACTTCTCTTGGCTTCATTCCATAAACAATCTAAAATGGACTCTGACCTGTGCTTCTATTGATCAAATCATTATACGCAAACTCTACCTATGGCTGAATGTTGTCCCACTGGCTATGATGTTCTGTCACAAAACTCCTCAGCAAGTCTCCCAAACTTATGTTCACAAAATCTGTTTGTCCATCCGTCTGAGGATGATAAGCTGAACTGAATGACAAGTTTGTTCCAAGCTTTTTCCATAAGGTCCTCTAGAAATGTCCCATGAACTTCGTGTCTCGATCTGAAACTATCCTCCTTGGTAAGACTTGAAGTCGAATGACTTCTTTCAAAAACAGATTCGCAATGTGAGTTGCGTCACTGGTTTTCTGACATGGTATAAAGTGTGCAATTTTAGAAAATCTATCCACTACTACAAAGATTGAGTCGAACCCTCTTTGTGTTCTCGGCAGCCCCAATATGAAGTCCATGTTGATTGCATCCCACGGCCTCTCAGTTATGGATAACGGTTGATATAATCCTGCATTCTACCTCTTTCCTTTTGAATGCTGACAAACTCTACATCTGTCAACGAATCGTTTGATGTCTGCTCTCATTCCTAGCCAAAAATACAATTCATTCAACTTCGAGAATGTCTTGTCATGAGAGAAATGTTCGGCCAGTCCTCCACTGTGTTTCTCCTTCAGCAAATTCTCCCTCATGGAGCATTTTGGAATACAAAGTTGATTACCCTTAAACAGTAGTCCTTCGTGGATCATGTATTCTATCCATTGACTCCTGTCCTTGAGAAATGGATTCTCAGCTGCTTCACACACCTCTTTAAAATCTAGATCATCTTTGTACATGTTCCTCAGATCATCAAAACCCAATGTTTTGACTCTGAACTTCTGCAATAGCAAACATTTCCTGCTCAAAGCATCAACAACTTTGTTAGCAGTTCCAGAAATATGCTTAGTTACAAAAGTAAAGTTCTGCATGTATTCAACCCATTTTGCATGCTTCTGGTTCAACTTATCCTATTGAGTCACAAATTTCAAAGCATGGTTATCGTTGTACAAAAAAAACTCCTTAGGGATTAATTAATGTCTCCACTTCTTCAATGCCTGAATAATAACATAGAACTCCTTGTCATACATGGAGTATTTCACTTTGGCTTCCTTCAACTTCTCGCTGAAGTATGCTATCCGCCTATCATATTGACTCAAGACCGCTCCAATTGCAAAACCACTAGCATCACACCTGACTTGAAACGTCTTACTGAAATCTGGAAACACCAGAATTGGTTGTTCCATGAGTTTCCCCTTCAACAAATTAAAACTTTTCTCAGCCTCTTCTATCCAGTGAAAAGACTTGTGTCTCTTCTTTACTGTGTCCATCATCAGTGCACTAATTCCACTGAAATTCCTAATGAACTTCCTGTAGAAACTAGCCAATCCATGAAAACTTCGAACTTCAAAGATACTCTTTGGCGATGGCCAATTCTTAATCACCTCCACTTTATCTGGATCCATCTTCAACTTATCTGCAGAAATAACAAACCCCAAATAAATGAGCTCTATCTTCATGAATGAAGATTTCTTCATATTTATCAATAACTTCTCTTGTTGTATCCTCTTCATTACTGTAGCCAAATGTTTCAGGTGCTTTGCCTCTATTTTACTGAAAATCAGTATGTCATCAAGATACACAATGACAAATTTTCTGATGAAATCCTTCAGGACTTCATTCATCAATCTCATGAAGGTACTTGGTGCATTTTTTAAGACAAATGGCATAACAAGCCATTCATACAACCCTTCGTTAGTCTTGAAGGTTGTCTTCCATTCATCACCTTCTCTCATACGAATCTGATGATATCCACTTTTCAAATCAATCTTCGAAAAAAAAAATTTTCTACTTAAGCAATCCATCAAATCATCCATTCTTGGTAATGGAAATCTATACCTGATGGTAATCTTGTTAATTGCTCTTGAGTCTGTACACATTCGCTAGCCTCCATCTTTCTTTGGACTTAGTACTGTCAGAACAACACATGGACTCAAGCTTTCTCTAACCAACCCTTGGTCCATTAAATCCTGGACCTGTCTTTTGACCTCTTCATTCTCCTGCGGCATCGATCTATACGCTGCTTTATTTGGTAATCTAGCTCCAGGTATAAGGTCAAGGCAAAGAATGAGGTAGTTCATCCACTACTATATCAACAAATTCCTCTAGTAACTTTTGGATTTCCTCTGGTAAATCATCTACCCTTATACTGGCTAAAACAATTCTAGGCTTTCTAACCACAATGAATTGTGGATCTTTCTTCTTCTTAACCTCCTTAAGAAGTTCTTTCCCACTCATGAGGAGTACAGTGTTGCTTACTTCAGGTTTCACCTCTTTGTCCTTAATCAGCAACAACATGTGAGTTCTCCCATTCTTCTCTAGGGTGTATGTGTTCTTCTTCCCATCATGAACCACATTCCTATCATATTTCCATGGTCTACCTAGCAATAGATGACAAACATCCATGGGAATGAAATTACACAATATCTTATCGTTATATCGTCCTATCTTAAATTCAACTAAACATTGTTTAGTGACATTTACCTGATGTCCTTTTTGTAGCCATGAAACTCTGTATGGACTTGGATGTTCAATAGTCTCCAGCTACATCTTTTATACCATCGTTGTAGAAACGAGATTATTTGTGCTACCACTATCCATGATGACCTTGTATACCCTATCTTTGGTTTTGCAAGTAGTCCGAAAAAGACTGTTCCTTTGCACTAGATTCTCTGCCTCCTTTTATGGTGTTAAGAGAACCTTCCTCATCACCAGTGATCTTCCGCCTTCAACATCCTCTGCCTCAACATTCCACCTTTGTGCTTCGACAATGTGAGTCTCACCACCTTATTTCTTCTTATCTAGACATTCATAAGACTTATGCCCATTCTTTGTAATGTCCCCATTTTGGGACATTATAACATTACAACATTTCAAAGTGTTATGCCTGCCCGAGTAGCCAGATAGGGGTGACAGAGTGTTCGAGAGATATTGAGGGGTTTATTTGGGCCCGACTTGTATCATTCATCATCAGGATCCATTCCGCACAGCTGGGCTTTGGTTTTGTTGCATTCTGACGATTTCCGTAATTTTGAGTTATTATGGGTCATATCTTAATTAAATTCACTAAGAAGGTCGTAATGGGCATATTACTTGGAGAAAAATCTTAGTGTAATAGCTCATCGGAATCGGGAGGAAGAGTATTACAGGATAAGATGATGAGAAGTGACTTTCAGTGGCCGGAGAAGCCATCAGGATGGATAAATCACTTTTTACAGGCA
>ML782352.1:896870-910126 GCA_009831015.1 Picea engelmannii | reverse complement strand
CCAGGTATTTCATCATGCATTTCAGGAGCATTTTGTGAGGAGGGCGCAGCTTAGCCAAGGAGGGCGCAAGCTATTGGAGAGATTCTCAGATCTGCAGTAGACCGTGGTCCCGATTGCAGATCCATTCCAACCCAGTGGAGAGATAGCCAGGGTGCTTCCATTGAGCCAGTTTTCATCAGATTCCGACGGTGGAATCTTGCAGAGCGACCCATACAGCTGTTTAGGGCGCATGCATTTCGGATAGGCATTTGGCTTTGTATGCAGGGGTTCTTCATCAGATCCGGCCAAATCCTTCCAACCCATTTCACTACGGGACGAGACGATCGTTTTGAGCTACATAGCGGAAGATTCCGACAGTGGAATCCATTGGGGCGCATTCAGTGCTCAAGGAGGGGCACAAACCCCCCGGGGTTTCATATCTAGTGCCGTAGAGGTCCGTTTTGGATTTCATCAGACATTATTTCCATTGCAGCAGCTAGGGCACATTGATTGGAGCAGTTTTGAGGTCATTCCGACGGTTGAGTTTTGAGATTCAGTTTTCCAGCTGACAGCGGTCACCGTGCTCATCCGGGATCGTTTATTTTGGTCATTCCATCCGTGCATGCAGCAGATCTGCTGTCTTCTTGTGGTCACGGGTATTTCTTTGTCATTTGATTGTATTCCAGTACAGATCCCTGAGATATGACTGACGTTTAGTTGATATATTTCAGTAGGCGATTTGTATTCCCACGCATGCACTGTTATTATTCATAATATTGAGTTATTGGCCTTATCTGCTATTGCATGCATCATTTTATGATTGTAATAGCTTTGTTATGCTACATGCAACTATAATAACCTACATGCAACCATAATAACTGACATGCAAACACTTTAAACAAAGATCATCTACATCAAACCCTGAAACACATCCAGAAACCCCCAGTGTATCAGATTTGCATGTTAGAGCAGTAATATTGTAGCAAATATCTTGATCATCTGGATCAGGGATATTTCATTCTTTCCACATGTGAAGAATTTTACTTCTCCACCTCTGCCTCTTCCTCTTCCTCTAGTGCAAGGAAAAGTTTTATTATCAGCATATTGTCCTCTCTGTGAGTTTCCACCTCTCTCAGTTTGAGGTTGGGGTTTCTTCCACTCTTCCTTAGGCTTCTGATTCCTATCTTGGACAATTGTTTTTCTTCTGGGATGACTTCTGCCTCAGCCTCTTTGACTTTACTTTCGGCTCAACTTCTCTTCAGCCTTCAAATCCATCTGATAAGCATCTTCTACCATTTGGATGGTCATCATGCTCATCTCATCCTGAATGTCATATCTTAGACCATTCATATATCTGGGAACCTTTTCATCATCACTTTCTCAATGACCTGCCCTGATGTTTATCTTGTAGAACTCTTTAGTGTACTCCTTCATTGACATCAACTTCTGTCTCAAACTCTGCATCCTCCAAAACAAAGTGATTTGATAATCCTTGGGTATGAATTTTTCTTTCATCTTCGCAATAATTCTATCCCAACTCTTGATTGTCTGCTTGCCTTTGCAGTGTCTGTCATCTTGTAGTTCATCCCACCACAATACTTCATGTCCTTTAAGTCTTGTGACAACATGTTTGACCTTTTTGTCTTCCTCGACATATTCATAGTCAAAATACGTGTCCAGAGCTCTAATCCAGTCTAGAAGATCTTCAACATCCAGGTTTCCTTCATATACTGGAATGCCCATTTTTTCCCTAACACCCATCCTTGCAACAGCCCTGAGTAGACATTCATTTGTTACATCCTCTACTGCAACTTCGTCCCCTCCATGTCCAGCTTCATCTTCATTTTCAGACTCACTAATATCTCTAGCACCAACTATGCGCCTCTGTGCTAATTCCATGGCATCCAACCTTGCATGCATTTCATGCATCTCTCTTTCCCCTGGTGGCTTAGGTAATTGCCTTCCCCTTCTTCTTGACATTTCCCTTTCCTCTAGTGGATTGAGTGTTTGTCTGTCTCTTCTTCTCAGTGGCATGGCTGTAAAATTCCTCTTTTCCCTGCTACAAAAAGAAAGAAAATTTTCCCTATGCTCTGATACCAGAAATGGTGCAGACCCCCAACCCTTGGGTTAAGGTCCACATAGGATCACTCTTTATATATTTCTTGAGTCTAACTGACTCTTTGATTCCTTTTTGGGAAATCAAACACACCTACGATGGTGTCACCACAGGTCCTTATGAATTGAGCCCACATACACAGATGCTAAGCACCAATTAAAATTCTCCAATCCACTATGTGGTCATGTCTTTTACTATTTCGGAACTTTGGATATCGTGACTTCGTGACTCTTGTTACCGAGTGTCTCGACTCTTTGACTTCCGAAACTCGAATTTCTGATTCTCCAAAATGTAGGCCTCGTTATCCTCCAGACTTATATCATGTTTCACAATTTCGGGAATCTCGGAACAAATGTCCTGACCCCTATTTCCCGAAATGCTAAATTTCAACACATTTCCTAGTGTTGGCCCCACAACATAACTTTCCACTTTTTCGGGATTTTGGACTTCACAATTTCACGAATCCTTATGCTAAACTTTCGGTTCTTCAAACCACGAACTCCCAAAATGGTCAACGAATTTGACTTCGCTTGTTGACAAGTATGCCACCTGTCCACTCTATTGTCCTCTATCTTTGGATGCGAGTTCTTCTACCCCCTCAAACCTCCGAACTCTGAAATGAAAGTTCATGAGTAATCCGACGACCCTCATTGACTTGGATCTACGGTCTGATTTCTCCTAAGCTTTCACTTTGAATAATACTTGTCATAACTTCCTTGCTCCTCCACAAGATATGACGGCTCTCGGGACTTCATGAATTCTCTACAGAGAATTCTGACTGTCTGTTTCTTCTCTTGAGAACTCCTGTGAATTGAATGAGGTTTTCCTTTGTGGAACTTATCCACCTACAAAGCAACTTTGCTATGCCCCCTTCTTAAACACTTCAAGGTACTAACCCTCCTGAGATTTCTTCACAAACTTGAGTCTTCAAAAGACTCCTGCATGCACTCCTTGCGGCACCCTTCTAAATAATTCTAAGTATTCGGATTCCCTGACCCTCGACTCTGTGCAACCCCTGCGACAACAGTCCTTCAACAATTTCACTCAGGTTGTAACTCTGAGACTTCACTCAGCTTGCGCACACCTTGCACGGCTCTTGTGCTTAACTTGCACTTCTGCGAGAATGAGAACAATGGTATCCCTTCCGAGATTTCTGGAGAAGAACTCTGAACCCATTGACGCACTCCTTGCAGGAACTCTTTCTCTAATAGAGAAACAATTGAAATTCATTTCCTTACTCTCTCAGACTTCAAATACTTAACATGAAATCATACATACATAGCATAAAAGCAAATGTACAATAGAAAGAGTAAAACAACCATGAGCATAACATCCAACATGCATACATAGAAAGTATTAGAACACCATGAGTCTGAATCAAAGCTTCATATATTAATCTCAGAACTTTGTACATGTGTTCTTCTACACAGCTCTCTGCTTCTTCTCCTCTGTGCTCTATGCTCAATTGACAATGCTGCTAATGTTACAAATGATACAAGTTGAGGGTGTCTATAGTCGGTTTTCCCTCCTACACTCTAAACTGTCTAATCTAGAATTTAATTCTACCTACTTACATTAACTGCCTATAAATGCCTTTACACCTTACAGATGAGAGCGGATCTCTCAAGAGCTGTTTACAATATGGAAGTGTGCACTCTCTTAACTATTACATTAATGTTTCAAAACATTTAAAAAATGTGTGCTGGTGCTTTCCAGCTGTCTTCCATCTTCACGCTCACTTTCTGCTAGCGACGCTTGCGATGCTCCTGCATCACAACAAAAATACCAATGCCTATGCATAAGCATTGGTATTGCCTTTTCATACCATTGCATGGTATTTCAATGGTATTCATAGGAAATGGTATTTTCGTTGCATACCATTGCAATGGTATGCATAGGCAATAGAATTTCCTATGCATAGCATTGCAATACCATGCAATGGTATGCATATGAAATACCATTGCCTATGAATACCATTGCATACCATTGCAATGGTATGCAATAGTATGCAAAGGAAATACCATTGCAAACCATTTCAATTGAAATGGTATGCACATGCAATGGTATTTCCTTTGCATACCATTGAAATTGTAATACAATTGCAATGGTATGCAAAGGCAATTATTGCTTATGCATGCCATTGCTATGCATAGGAAATGACATTTCCTTTTCATACCATTACATACCATTGCAATGGTATTACAATGGCATGGAATCATATGCATAGGAAATGGTATTGCCTATGCATACCATTGCATAGTATTGCGATACTATGTATAGGAAAGAACATTTCATATGCATACCATTGCAATGGTATGCAACATAAATACCATTTCCTATGTATACCATTGCATGGCATTACAATACCATGTAGGGGTATGTAATGGTATCCAAAAGAAATACCATTGCCTATCCATACCATTGCATATCATTGAAATAACATGCAATGGTATGCATAGCCAATGGTATTGATGTTGCATACCATTGCATGGTATTGCAGTGGTATGCAAAAGCAATACCATTTCCTATGAATACCATTGCAGTCCATTGCAATACCATGCAATGGTATGCATAGGAAATGGTATAGCCTTTGCATACCATTGCATCGGAAATGATATGCATAGGTAATGGTATTGCCTATGCATACCATTGCATGGTATTGGAATGGTATGCAATGGTATGCAAAGGAAACACCATTGCCTATGCATACCATTGCAATACCATTCCAATGGTATGCAACATAAATGCCATTGCATGCCATTGCAATACCATGCAATGGTATGCAAAGGAAATACCATTGNTCCTTTGCATACCATTGCATGGTATTGCAATGGCATGCAATGGTATGCATACCATTTCAATACCATGGTATGCATACCATTGAAATACTATGGTATTCATACTTGATAATCCCTAAGACAACTACCACTAAAACCCTAAGACAACTACCACTAAAACCCTAAAAATAACCTATAAATGGTATGCATACCATTGTGATACCATGGTATGCATTCCATTGCAATACCATGGTATGAATACCAATGGTATGAAATGGTATGCATACTTGAGAATACCTAAGACAACTACCACTAAAAACCTAAGACAACTATAACCCTAAAAATAACCTATAAATGGTATGCATTCCATACCAATGGTATGAATACAATGGTATGGATACCAATGGTATGCAATGGTATGCATACAATGGTATGCAATGTTATGCATACGAATGGTATGCATACCATTGAGATACCATGGTATGCAAACCATTGCAATACCATGGTACGTAATGGTACGCTTACCAATGGTATGCATACTTGAGAATCCCTAAGACTAATACCACTAAAACCCTAAAAAAACTAAAATCCTAAAAATACCCTATAAATAGAGCCCCTCTCATGGATGATACACAATTAATTTCATGTAAAAGTGATGGCTTTCTTAAGAATCAAGATAGTGAGAGAGAGACAATTTGAAATAATTACAATCATCAACAAGTCAGTATATAGATTGTGTAGGCAATGAAACTGTATCATAGATATCAAATTTGGAAATTCATTAGTATCTTTTTCAAGTTTTACATTATGAACATCACATCATTGATTATCTATAAGATGTACTATACTAGCATGTAACCACATAAAAGTAGTTTATCTACATCAATCTATTTATCGGAGACACATAATTTACCCACTCACATGGGCTAATTTTCTATTAGGTTGGAGGAAGGAAAACATGTAAGGTGTTACTTTCTAGATAGAATTTTGGTAGCATTAATTTCTAGATAGAATATTGGTAGCATACCATTACTGAATAAATGTTATTAATAATTGATGGGTTGAACAAAATTTACATATACCCACTACACAATCTAAACAAACATTTTCATTAACGAGTCCTTCACTAGTATTTTTATCATTTATGAAGGGTTACAGATAAATACAATTATTTTATATATGCCATGCATAGAAAGAGGCAAATATTTTGTGTGCATACCATTGCGATACAATGGTATGCATACCATTGCAATACCATGGTATTCATACCAATGGTATGCAATAGTATGCATACCATTGCAATATCATGGTATGCATACCATTGCAATACAATGGTATGCATACCAATGGTATGCATACTTGATTATTCCTAAGACAACTACCACTAAAACCCTAAAAATAACCTATAAATGGTATGCAATGTTATGCATACGAATGCATAAGAATGATATGCATACCATTGGAATACCATGGTATGCATACCATTGCAATACCATGGTATGCAATGATATGCATACCAATGATATTCACACTTGATAATCCCTAAGACAAGTACCACTAAAACCCTAAGACAACTAAAACCATAAAAATAACCTATAAATAGAGCCCCTCTTGTGGATGATACACGATTCATTTCATGTAAAAGTGATGGCTTACTTGAGAATCAAGATAGTGTGAGAGAGACAACTTGAAATAGTTGCAATCGTCAACAAATCAATATACACATTGTGGAGGTAATGAAACTATATCATAGATATCAAATTTGGAAATTCATTATTATCTTTTTCAAGTTTTACATTTTGAATATCACATGATTGATTATCTATAAGATGTACTGTACTAGCATGTAACCACATAAAATCAGTTGTTCTACATTAATCTATTTATCGGAGACACATAATGTACCCACTCACATGCGTTGATTTTCTATTAGGTTTGAGGAAGGAAAACGTGTAAGAATTACTTTCTAGATAGAATTTTGGTAGAATAGCATTACCGAATAAAGTTTATTAATAATTGATGAGTTGAACAAAATTTACATATACCCACTACACAATCTAAAAAAACATTTTCATTAATGAGTTTTCACTAGTCTTTTTAGCATTTATGAAGGGTTACACATAAATCAAATGATTTTATATATGTCATGCATAGATAGAGGCGAATATTGTGTGCCCTAGAAAACAACATTTAGCTCAAATGTGTATGACCCTAAGATATCCCTTAATGCGTAATGCAAGTATTTATAATCACTAAATAGAAACAAATTTAGGGATTAATACGCATAAAATTCATACACTTTGGAATCCAAACACTTTGAAATTCATATATTCAAAAACATCAAATGTAAAAACAATGAGATTCATAAAAAGTGTGCTATGAAATATATATATATATATATATATATATATATATATATATATATATATATATATATATATATATATATATATATATATATATATATATATATATATATCTACTCAACATTGTCTAAATTGTACATTTTTTACAAAATGGCAACTCGTACCCAGTATGCAAGTGCCCTAACATAAAAAAATCTATATTGTATCCTGGATACGATATTGCCTTTGCATACCATTGCATGGTATTGCAATGACATGCAATGGTATGGGTATGCATAGGAAATTGTATTTCCTTTGCATACCGTTGCATGGTATTGCGATGGCATGTAGTGGTATGGGTATGCATAGGAAATGGTATTGCCTTTGCATACCATTTCCAATGGTATTGCATGTGCATACCATTGCAATGGTATGCAATGGTATGCA
This sequence comes from Picea engelmannii, assembly GCA_009831015.1. Taxonomy (NCBI): domain Eukaryota; kingdom Viridiplantae; phylum Streptophyta; class Pinopsida; order Pinales; family Pinaceae; genus Picea; species Picea engelmannii. Next base: position 902,462 of record ML782352.1, on the reverse strand, counting down.
TATGAAACAATATTTCCTTTGCATACCATTGCTTACCATTGCAATACCATTCAATGGTATGCAATGGAAATACCATGCAATGGTATGCAACAAAAATACCATTTCCTGTGCATACCATTGCATACCACTGCAATAGCATGCAATGGTATTTAAAGGAAATACCATTGCCTATGCATAGAATTGGTATTTCCTTTGCATACCATGCAATGGTATGCAAAGGAAATACCATTTCCTATGCAAAGGTATGCAAAGGAAATACCATTTCCTATGCATACCAATGGTATTTCCTTTGCATACCATTGAAATACCATGCAATGGTATGCAATTACAATACCATTTATTATGCATACCATTGCATGACATTGCAATACCATGCAATGGTATGCAAAGGAAATACCTTTGCCTATGCATACCATTGCATTACCATGCAATGGAATGCATAGGCAATGGTATTTCCTTTACATACCATTGAATACCATTGAAATATCATGCAATGTTATGCAAAGGAAATATCATTGCCTATCCATATCAATGGTATGCATAGGAAATGGTATTTCCTATTCATACCATTGCAATGGTATGGTATGAAATGTTATGCATAGGCAATGGTATTGCTTTTGCATAGCATTGCATACCATTTCAATAGCATGTAATGGTATGCAACAAAAATACCATTGCCTATGCATACCATTGCATGTTATTGCAATACCATGCAATGGTATGAAATGGTATGCAAAGGAAACAAAATGGTATTGGTATGCATAGGCAATGATATTGTTGTTGCATACCATTGCATACCATTTCAATGGTATTGTGATGGCATGCAATGGTATGCATTGGAAATGGTATTACCTATGCATACCATTGCATACCATTGACTATGCATACCAATGGTATTTATAGGAAATGGTATTTACTTTGCATACCATTGCAATACCATGCAATGGTATGCAAAGGAAATACCATTTCCTATGCATACCATTGGTATGAATAGGCAATGGTATTTCCTTTGCATACCATTGCATACCATTACAAAGACATACCATTGGTATGAATAGGCAATGGTATTTCCTTTGCATACCATTGCATACCATTACATACCATTACAAAGACATACCATTGGTATTGCAATGGTATGCAATGGTATGAAAACAAAATACCACTGCCTATGCATACCATTGCATAACATTGAAATGCATACCATTGCATAACATTGCATGGTATTGAAATGTTATGCAATGGTATGCATAGGCAATGGTATTGTCTTTGCATACCATGGGATACCATTGCAATGGTATGCCATGGTATGCAACGAAAATGCCATTTCCTATGTATACCATTGCATACCATTGCAATATCATTGAAATGGTATGCAATGGCATGCAAATGAAATAGAAATTGTATGCATACCATGGTGTTGTAATGGTATGCATACCATTGGTATTGCATTTTCATGCCATTGGTATTGCAATGATATGTATACCAATGGTATGCAATGGTATGCATACCATGGTATGGATATCAATGGTATGCATACCAATGGTATCCATACCATTTCGATACCATGGTATGCATACCATTACAATACCATGGTATGTATACTTGAGAATCCCTAAGACAACTACCACTAAAACCCTAAGACAACCACTACTAAAACCCTAAGACAACTAAAACCTTAAAAATAACCTATAAATGGCATGCATACCATTGTGATACCATGGTATGGATTTCATTGCAATACCATGGTATGCATACCATTGCAATACCATGGTGTGCAATGGTATGCATACTTTAGAATCCTGTTGACGGGCGAAATTGACTGTGAGTCAACTAGAAGAGTGAGTCCGGTCCGAGGTTGTCTAAATAACCCAAGCCATTTGGTGTAACTCGTTTTGACGGGTTTAATGGCTCCATTAGCCAATCGAAAAATCCTAAAAGAAACGAATAAAAGAGAGAAATACTAAAACATTATATATATATGTACATATGCTCTAATGTAATTGTAGTAGTTGTATTTAAGCAGAAGATATACAAGTCTCATTTATTTACATGATTTGCAAGATGCAAGTTTTAATTGAAACTTACAAAAATCAATGTGAAAAATGATTGCTTCTAGGAAGTAGATAAAGAAATCACATACAAATATTTATTGTTTTTCTTTTATAAATTTAAATAATCTTGCAAAAAATTCAATGAAACATGAACATGTGGATAGTCAAAGCTGAACCATACATTCTAGTTTCAATGATATGTAAATGACAGAAAAATACAAAGAAGCTATCCTGTCAGTGAATTAGTGAGGCGTATCCAAGAATCTGCATGAGTGGTGAACATCCAATTGCCATGTCCAAGAGATAAATCTACAATGAACCTTATGATTGTTCTAAATAAATTTAGAACATGTATTGGCAGCTTAGGTTTTAATGACAAAAAATGAAACACAAACATAAACCTGTGATCTCACAATTATACATGATTACAGCAAGATAAATATGGAAGCAATCTATGCATTTTATCATTCAATTTAAAACTCAAAGATATATATCATTATTTAAATTGAAGATATGATCAAAACATTTGTATTTTGAGAAGCAAATGATAGATGGTATTTACAATATAAACCTCCTACACATCACAGATCATTTAATATAAATATATCAGACCTGCACATGTAACAGGATTAACAAAACATAAATAACAACATTATAAACAAAAGGATAAAGCCAAAATGCATATATTTCTTTCTATTAAGTTTTGGGATCACTTGTCCATTTTGTAGTCCTGGAATAATATTTTTTTGGATAATACTCTTAAAGATTGGAAAAATTAATATATAAATGATAATAATTAACCATGTATTGATAAAAAAGACTAAATCTATTTAAATCAATGCATAATCAATTATTCAAAGAATATGAATATATTATATGAAAATAAAACTATTTTACTCATAGGACAAAAGCCATTAAACAACCTATAATTCCATATTCTTCTTTAAAATTACTTGTCCATTCTCCCAAAGATTCCAGCCATCCATTACTCCATTTTAAAAGAAATAAAAAGTTTACAAAAAAAATAATATACAAAAGAGAAAGGATTAAAATCCTCCTCTCCAATTCTTGGATTCCCATGGCTCTAATCTTTCTCATATATTTATAAAATGAATGAACAGTCTAGGTGTCACTAATAATTTCCACAACCTGAAATTTTCCTTGTAAAGAGACACAAATATCTCTCAAATCATGCATTTGTTTGGGAAAATATCTATGCGGAAGGTAAATGGGTCCATTTTGGTTATGGATTTTCAACCATTTCTCCAAATTCCTCACGGTTTGGCTGCAATTAGTCCTGCAAACTCGTGTGTCTGATCTTGACGACTTTCCAAATTTTATCTGTTGTTGCTCATAAAATTATTTGTAGCAATCCAATATTATTTTTGGATCAATCATATTGAACGTATTTGGATAATAAAATCAATCCATGATCAGATCCATATCAAATATTTGATAATAGAAACCTGTGAAACAAAAAGAAACCTAAATTAATAACCTAAAAATTGAGAATAAAACAAAATCTAGAACAATAAAATAAAAAATGAATTTAAACTAACTATAAGTTCTAAACAGACATTGTTTAAAATAATCCTAAAACTCTAGAAGCTTCAACTTAATGGAGAAGAGAAAAATATTAATTTTGGTTTTTTACAAAACAAACAAATGATAGATAATTATTTTTTCTTTTTTATTATTATTATGAGATGCAAAATGAAAAAATAATTTAATTAATTAATATCACCAAATGATTTTATGAAAATGAGAAACCAACCAAGATATTATTTGATGAAGTATTGAAAACATTATTCAAAATAGTCTAACTTACTAATGAGCAAAAGAATGAACACATAATCATACTTTAAACAAATGTAAACATTTAATAAAAAATAACGTTTTTGTTTAAATTGAGATTTTTATGCTCGTTTCTAACTTTTGACATATACTCTTGTAATGAATGTCTCCTACTATAGTGAATGTCTTAATTTTGTCTCAAAGCAAGACAAGGTATGGAACTATTTGAAAAGGTTGATTCTGTAACTCATTATAATTATCAGGATTCTAATAGGGGCCCTTCAAATTTTGTAAAAATATAGGGGGATTTGTTGGGGGCCAACAAATGGCGACTTACTGGGTGAAGTAGTTATCTTTGATCTGATAATATTTCATCTGAGAAAGAAAATAATAAGACTGATAAAAATATTTAAGCTCCCTGAAATAAATTCACTCTGAGACCATATGGTATTAGGATAAGCTCAATGTTATAACCAGACAATCGAATTTTCTTTGCAGGGGATTATAACCTAAAATAATGTCTTAATCAAAGAGTCACGATGTTTATAAAAGAAATTCAATACCATTGACAGAGCCACTACTGCTAGCAAGTGTCCATAGCCTTGACAGGGATGTCATTTAACCCACTCAAATGCTTTAATCCCATCCAACAGTTGTATCCATATGATGTATACTTCCATTAAAGATAATTTAAAAACATATACCTACTACCTCTTGACTCGACATTGCTTCGTTGCCAGTAGGCCTGTTCAGTACCCTGACGAAGTTGTCTCGGTATCATGTGTGCATTTACCCACTGCCAGCGAGCCTGTTAAGTACCCTGACAGGTTTACACACACTTCCCACACTTAAGTGTTTCCAACCCTCTTATGTCACTTTTTAAATAATAATACAATTATATATTTCTTGATGATAAAGAGAGCGGGGTGATACTAGAGGTTAATTGCAATACAAATGAATAGTTGACCGTGTAATTTATTTGCTTTCAAAATTGGAAGTTTTATCATGGTTTAAAGATTTTAGATTTCCTTTAAGAAATCATCTACAGAATGGGGAAGCACTTAAAAGTGATTCCTTAAGAATATGGACGACGTAAAAAGTTTAAAGATCATCGTAATTCTCAAAGATTTAAACCATATCTCTAGTGTAATACTCTGGCAAAGACAATTTGAGGACAAAATGAAGTGACAATTGACTTAAAAATCAATTGTCTGAGCTATATCTTAATATCAGGACCTCTTTGAACTATTTCAAATCGCTTGAAAAACACAAGTCTTAAAATAAATGCTTCCTTCGACAATATCTCTTTGATAAAAAATATATTGATTCAAAAAGACAGATAAGAAGAAAACTCATTCAAAATAGTCAAATAAAACAAAAACACACAACAAACCAAATCAAATTTTATTAATGGGATTCAAAATAAGAAGTACACAAAAGAAAAACAACAAAAGAAAACTTTTCAAGAAACAATTTTGGCCAAAGATAAACTTGAGTTTTTGTGTTAAGAACCAAATATCAATATAGCATAGAAAAACCTCAGAAAAAGTACTCAACACCTTGAAAAAGAGATAATTTCGGATAATAAGCCTCTTCGAGGGGGAAACCTCCTTTTACCCCACTTAAATATTCAAGTACAAGATGATTCAAAATGAAAATGTCTCCTTGGTATATATAGGAGACTAGGAGGTATAATTACAACTAATGGCCTAAATCCGACATAAATAAAATAACATTACTAATATAA